>PVIH01027365.1:0-17072 GCA_004025045.1 Sigmodon hispidus | reverse complement strand
CTAAAGAGGCACATTCACACTCCAAAGGTATTAGCTCAACTATGTTCATAGCAGCATTATTTGTAATAGCAAGAACCTGGAAACAACCTAGATGTCCCTCAACTGAAGAATGGATTAACAAACTGTGGTACATCTATACAATGGAATACTACTCAGCAGTAAGAAAAAATGATATCCTAAAATTCACAGGCAAATGGATCGATTTGGAGAATATCCTCATGAGTGAGCTATCACAATCTCAGAGAGACAAGCAGGGGATGTACTCACTCACTAGTGGTCTCTAAAGAAACAAACAAGAAAAAAAGCTAAACATGCCCAATCGGCAAACCACAACCACTGAACAGCTTGGGATCAGATACACTCTGGACTGACCCTTCGAACCCCACTCCAACTATAGGAATACCAGACTCACTCTTGAGGGAGGGGGGACAAAACTGGATTTGACCAGGATTGGAGACTGATCCAAGCATTATTGGGTCAGTGGGACCATAGAACTGTCTGCTCTCTGCCCAGGGAAGGGATGGGGAGTTGCAGAGAAGAAAAATGTCAAGAGGTGGTGGGAGGGGGAAGGGACCGTGAATAAGGAAATACAGGGATGGGAAAAAAAATTCAGAGGGAAAGCTGAACACATAGTAAATATATTTGTAGCAATCTTATTTGCATTACCACCCTTGATAAGCCATGCTTATGATACTTATCCTCTTCATAGTTATTGTTAACTTTTCCTCATTTTAAATTCATGCTACTGTTTTTTGTTAAATACAAAATAAAAAAACAAAAAAAACAAAAAAATACATAAAATGAAATCATAAAGAAAAGAAAAATGCAGATAGAGCCAAGCCTGTCACCCTGCACAAAACTCAAATCCAAGTGGATCAAAGACCTCAACATAAACCCAGTCACTCTGAACTTGATAGAAAAAAAATTGGGAAATATGGTTCTACGAATTGGCACATGCAACCACTTCCTAAATATAACATCAGTAGCACAGACACTAATATCAACAATCAATAAATGGGACCTCCTGAAACTGAGAAGCTTTTGTAAAGCCAAGAATACTGTCAATAGGACAAGAGGACAGCCTACAGAATGGTAAAAGATTTTCACCAACCCTACAAGTGATAGAGGAATGATCTCTAAAATATATAAAGAACTCAAGAATCTAGAGCCCAAAACCATAAATAACCCAGTCAAAAAATGGTGTTCAGAACTCAAAAGGGAATTCTCAGCAGAAGACTTACAAATGGCTGAAAGGCGCTTGAGACAGTGCCGACATCTTTAGCCATCTGAGAAATGCAAATCAAAACAACTTCGAGATACTGTTGTAGAAAGTTTTTTTTGGTTTGTTTTGGGTTTGGGAGGTTTGTGTTTGGAGTTTCTAATTTGACTTGTGGCGGTGGCTTGAAACTTGGTTTGTGGCGGGGGTTTGGAACTTGGGGCGTGTGCATGGTGACTTTTAGACTTTAAAGAAATGAATTAGATGTTTATATTATTTTAAATTGTTTGGCCTATATTTTAAGTATATTATTAGTTAGTTTTTTATTTTAATTTAATTTATTTTTATTAATTTGTTTATCACGTAGCTCTCAGCCCGTGGCTGGTCAATGTTTTTATATGTCTATTTTTTTTTTAAAAGTCAAATAAAAAATAACTAACTTTATCTTTTTTTATTTATCTGTCTTTTAATTTTTTATACACTTTTATAGTGTCATACATAAACCAAAACAGCTACTTTATTTACCTCATATAAAAAACATTCTACCACAAGATACCACCTGACACCTGTCAGATTGGCTAACATAAAAGATACAGATGACAGTGTATGCTGGAGAGGTTGCAGAGCAAGGGGAACACTCCTCCATTGTTGGTGGGAGTGTCAGCTTGTTCAGCCACTCTGGAATGCTGTATGACAGTTTCTCAGAAAAACGGGTATCAATCTCCCCAATGTCCAGCAATACCACTTCTGGGTGTATATCCTAAAGAAGCACAGTCACACTCCAAAGGCATTAGCTCAACTATTTTCATAGCAGCATTATTTGTAATAGCAAGAACCTGGAAGCAACCTAGATGCCCCTCAACTGAAGAATGGATTAACAAACTGTGGTACATCTACACAATGGAGTACTACTCAGCAGTAAGAAAAATTGATATCCTAAAATTTGCAGGCAAATGGATGGATTTGGAGCATATCCTCCTGAGTGAGGTATCTCAAACTGAGAATGATAAGCAGCGGTTGTACTCACACATTAGTGGATTCTAAACAAAAAAGCAAAAAGCAAAGCATGTCCAAGTTGCAAACCACAACCTCTGAACAGCTTTGGATCTGAAAAACCTTGCAGTGGCATCTTGGATCCCACTCCCTCCCGAGGAACGCCTGATCTAGTCTTGATGTTAGGGTGAAGAAACTTTATCTGCCAGGAGTGGATGCTGAACTAAGCCATATTGCGACCTTGAGACCTCCTGCTCATGCTAGGGAGAAGATAAGGAGATGTATAGAAGAGAGAGTGACTGTTAAGTTGGGAGAGGGAAGGGAGCTTGAACAAGGATATACATGGATAAAATTATGACTTTATTCATAATACAAATATATTAATCTATATATACCCTACAACTTTTCAATTTTTGTATGCTTCAAATTACTAATAATTATATTATTCGCTATATATTAATAATCTGGTTTAATAAAGATTTTTGTATTTTTTAAAACTCATTGGCAGTATTTTGATGGATATCTTACAATATGGTCTGATCATTTACATTTTATCAAGTTTATTGGCTGTTCTTGATGAAAGGATATGGGTTCATTAACATCTGTCTATCCCCAAATCATTGGAGTAATGAATCTCACCATTTGCCATTGCCCATTGCAAGAAGAACTTTTTCTGAGCAAAGCTTAAAGCACCATTAAGCTATTGATATAAACACAAATAATTAAAAATTAGTTTAACAGCATGTTGATTTAGTAATCCATCAATTATATGTTTTCTCCTAGAGCTTAGGACATCCTTGTCACAAATATTTTACCAGGTATACGACCCATGTCAAGCATGAGTTTCTTCCAGTATAATGAGCCTCAACTCTAATTGTTTAAGTTGGAGTATAGTTCCAGACAGAGAATAAACCTAGAAAGGAGACATGTCAAAATTCTTAAGGGGTTGGAATAGGAGAACCCATGATAAGGAAATATGATGAAGGAAATTCTAGAGAGATACATTTAAGAAAAAATCGTTTAAGATGGGAAAAGAAGAGGTGGATGTGTTGACAAGAACTAAGAATATGTAAAAAGATTGATATGCAAACTTTCTACCTGACAAGACAATAAAATCATAGAATATATATACAGATATTACCTATTTTATATTACATATTATATATTAAACATATTTTCATGCTAAAAATTATGGGAAAAAGAAAGCAAAGATGTGTATATGAGAGAGTGTGAAGGGAGAAAGGGAACATTAAAAATACACAATTATAAATTGAAAAGCACATTTAAATAAAAAACTTTTGTAGCACTGGCTAAAACAGCTCCCAGCAACAATATTTTAATCTCACATCCCAGTGCCAGGTATGAGATAGAAAACTATAGCTTGTTGGGTCAGACAGTCCTTGAGGGTTTGTTACCTTCTGCTCATAAAATGTGAGCTCTCTCCAAAATGATATTGCTTGCCTATATTGTAAAACCCTATTGCTGAAGACATCATATAATTCAATTGCATGATATATGATATAAAGCAAATAATTTATACAAAATATGAAAGCATAAAAAAGTAATAATGACCTTCGTATTTATGGTATGGCTTACTTCTGTTACTATTATATCTTCAGCCGCATTTATTTTATGGAAAATAAATGTAATTCTTTGTGCCACTATAGTTTATGCCTTCATGTCTATATATAACATTTTCTTCATTGATTCATCTGTAGATGAATACTTAAGCTGATTTCATAACTTAGCTATTGTGAACACTTTTGCAAGGTGTGTGAATATGTAGGTATTTCTGTAGTATGTTAATTTAGAATTTTTAGGGCTTGTTATATAAACCCTGAAATGTTATAGATGAGTCATAATAGTTTAACTTTTCATTTTGTAAAGAATCTTCTTTCTGGTAATTCAGGAAACATCAAAAAATCTCACACACACACACACACACACACACACACACACACACACACACACACACACAAAACTCCAACCAACCATCAATAAAATGGTCAGTGTAATGAGAAGATAGTTCTGAAATGATGAAGTATAAAAGGCCAATAATCATATGAAGAGGAATGTTCAATACTATTGGTCATCAGAAAACTGCAAACTAAAAATGCAAATACACTGAAATTTAGGCATTTTCAAGAAAAAGACCAATACAACAAAAAAAAATCTCAACAAAGGCTACATGATACAAATAAATGTATTGATTTTAATCAAGCCTTAGGAGCTAACAGTGGTTGTAATCAGGAATTGATAGCCAAGGAATGATGAGGAGAAATTAATAAAAAAAAGAGCACCTCTGGGCCGTTGACAGTGGGGTCAGGATCTATCCCTGGTGCATGAGCTGGGTTTATTGAGCCCATTACTTATGGTGGAACACCTTGCTCAGCTTTGATGCAGAGGGGAGGGGTTTGGTCCTGCCTCAACTGAATGTACCAGGATTTGATAACTACCCATGGGGTGTGGTGGCCCAAGAGAGACTGGTGAAAGAGCTGGAAAACTAATGGGAGGGGGAACTTTATGTAAAATGATTTTTAAAACATTCTCAAATAAAATAAAGGAAACCCCTTTTGGAGATGGTTTTTACATATATCTCCACTATCTTTCTCTTCCATCAACACTAAAACTTTGATAATTAATATAATTAATAGAAATCAATTTACATTGGTGAAACTGTAGCTTGATAAATCAAGGTAGGAAATATTAGAAGTGGCTACTATCAGATGAAGTTAGTGGTGTTCAAAATGTATTTATTGGATAAGGTACCTGAAAGTCAAAACCAATCTTTAAATAAACTAGGAAAATGTAACATGTTTTTTGTATTTTTCATTAGTTTTTGTACATTTTGTTTAACTGCTAATGCATAATACAGAGCTGTCTGGAATATTCTTGATCATATTTCTATAGTGGGTAGTTAGTCAAAGTCTACCACTACAATAATAACATTATATTTGCTTCAAGTAAACATTTTATGCAAGAACCAGCAAAGAAAGAGTTCTCTTTTTTCGGAATCATATGGTTCCTTTCGAATGCTTGCTAGTAGATGTCTGTATGTGTGGCAATACTTCACTTAATTCTTGTTATTATAAAACTGTGAAGGATGTGCGCCAACCTTGCCTGTCTCTGTGTATTTTTATGTTCAATATGAGCATATAACTGTGACAATCAAATTGCCTCTACCCTCCTCACCCTAGGCCTTAATCATAGACACTTAGTTACAGAAAAGTGTAGACTTCAAATTATATACAAGACCATCTTGTTGACACAAGTGTCACAAACTTCTGTTGTGATAACTGGATTGTTTGATCCTCTCCATTTGATTTCTCTGGTCCCCAACTCTGGTTTAGAGTAAGTCTGTCCTGTTCCTCATTTTGCTTCAATGATAAGTTTTTTCCTTGTGATGTCTGATTTCTTACTATTATTTGTATTAGATTCATTTATCCATTTATTCAACAATAAAGAAGTAAACACAATTTATGTACGATGTGGTATTGCTCTGTGATGCCTAGAATACTAGAAATAATAAGTAAAACTATGAAATATTTCATAGAATAATTTCTTAAGATGCTAAATACTATGAAATGTAAAGTGATGAGATGTGGCAGTGCCACAGAAAACCAGCTGCTTTAGAAATAATGGATCAGAAAGCACTCTGAGAGATAATAAGCAAACTAAGCAGAGATCTTATAGTGCTCTGCACAGAGCCTTCCACTATTTTGTTGGAATTAGTAATCAGTGTAATTTAGAATGAAGCTGATTCCAAGGGCCTTACAAGTTCATATTGAACCTTTTATAACAGCCACTTTCTTATCAGTGCTATACCTCATCTCTTTAATCAAAAGTGGCTTAATTAAAATGTGAAAGAATCCATAAGAAGCCAATATCTGCTTAGGTTTCTAGAGTGCTAATGTACAATTAGCAACTTTGTTTTTTTTTTTCATTGAATTGATCAATTGGATCAGTTTCTATAAACTGATTAGTTTACTTTAGCAATTTTTAGTCATCACAAATAGATCAAAATTCAGCCAAAACCCAGCTTAATGTAGTTAGTATTGATGGAGCACTGAGGAGCATAAAAGCTGAGTGAGATTCAGAAAGGTTTTTGGAGAATCGTGTACCCATAAAGAAAACAAGTTCTACAGAATTAACTTTAAAATGTTCATGTCCACTTCAAATATTCAGTCATTCTGCTCACGTTATACTTAACTGTAAACATTTTAGTTATAAGATGTTTTGTTATAAATTATTCAGTTATAAATATATGAAATATCAAAGGTAAATATAGGGGGAAAATCACCCACCATTTTAATATATCTCTCAATTCTGACACCTAAAATATTTATATTTTTTAGACCTAGAAATTCATAAACTTTATTACTTATTTTTCTTTTGACATTTACGTTTATTAGCAAACAAAATTTTTTCATCATAACATTTTTTCAAACAAAATTTTTATTTCTTACTTCTCTTTTCCCTCTTCTCCACTCTCTTCTGCCCTCCCACCACTGCCTTTCTACCTTTAAGTCCCTTGTGCTCTATTGTCCTGCTCCTTTTACAGTATCTATCATTCTCCTCCCATGGCATTCTATCTAGTCTTATATTCTACACTCTCTGTGTTTCTCTATAGATATAGATAGATAGATAGATAGATAGATAGATAGATAGATAGATAGATAGATAGATAGATAGATATGCATAACATATATCCATATATAAGGCCTATACATAAGATTTTTGCAATATCATGGTGCCTTTTTCTATAGCTCTGTTGCATAACTACATATATATATATATAAAAATATTGTAAACTAGCATCTGCATGTGAGAGAAAAGGAGACTTTGTGACTTTCTGGATTTGAATCATCTAAATTAATATTTCAAAAATTCATTCATTTTGTGAAATTTTCATAAATTCATTTTTCTTTATAGCTGATTAAATGTCCATTGTTCACCTATGCCACATTTTGAATTTTTCATTTCTTGCATAAAATGCAGCAATAAACTTGGATGTACAAATAACTGTGGAAAGACTTAAGAGTCCTTTGCATACATGTTCAGGAATCCTATAGCTGAGTTGTATGGTAGGACTGCTTAGATTTTATTTTTTAAATTTTCATCATGGCTGAATTTAAAGTAGTGACTAGAAGATCTTATTTCCCACATCAACACCAGCAGTTATTGTCAATTGTTTCCCTGATTAAAGACATTCTGACTGGGATAAGACAGAATCTCAAAGCAGATCTAATTTGCATTTCCATAATGACAAAGGATGTTGAACATCAATATTGGCCATTTATGTTTCTTCTTTTGAGAACAGCCAGTTCATTGCATAATGTATAACTTTGTAGGGCTTGCAGGGAGGGTTAGTGTTTATATTTACTGTTCTTTATATAGCCTAGACATCAAACCCCTGATGGAGGTACATCTGGTAAACATTTTCTCACATTCTGTCTGTTTACTCTGCTGATGGTTTCCCTTGCTGTGAAGAAATGTTTAAATTCCATGTAACCCCATGTTGTTGATTCTGGAGATTATATCCTATTGTATATCTATCTATTCCTGTTCAGAAAGCCCTTGCCTATACCTATAACTTGAACTGTATTCTTTGTGTTCTAGCAGTTGCAGGACTTCAAGATTTAATAAAGGCCTTCGATTAATTCTAATTTTATTTTTGTGCAGGATAAAAGATGTGGATCTAAGTTCATTCTTCTGAAATTCTGTCAACACCATTTGTTGAGTAGGCTAAGATCTTTCCAGTGTATGCTCTTGATGCTTTTATCAAAAATTAGGTTCTCATTCCTGTCTTTTGTTTCATTTCACTCTGTTTATTCTGCCTATACTCGGGTAGCTTGAAAGGTCTATCTATAATAAGGGAACTTTTTGAATTTTTTTAATTTTTGGTGTCATAACATTTTCATTGTATAAAAGTACATCTTTTATATTCCCTATGATAATATAACCATCTGTAGCTAATTCTCTCAAGATTTTTATCATGAAGGCATGTTGAACTTGTCTAATGTCTCTGCTGTATCTGTGGGGATGATTGTGTGATTACTCTTGGTAAATATATCTATATGGTGAATTATATTCATGATTTGCATGTGTTCAACCAAGCTTACATTCTTAAGAATAAGGCTACTTTATTATGGTGTTTGATCTTTTTGTCTCATTTTCATTAGTTACTTGAAAATGTTATATAATATACTTTAATTTTATTCTCTCCATTCTCCCTCCTTAGATTTGTCATTCTTCTCAATATATTAATTTTTAAAAATACTGTCAAGTCTTATTTGTCCTTCTCATATGCTCTTGTATGTGTGGCCTTCACTGGAGGGTTGACAACTAACTGGGTGCCACATCTTAAAGAACACTGAGTTTTCTTCTCCCAATAGCTATGAAGTGCTAATATATCCTTAGATAGGGTTGGAAGTTTAGGTCCTCCTTTTAAAACGCTGGAATTTTTGTCTGTCTTAATCCTGTTTAGGTCTTGTACATGATGTCTCATCTGCTGTGAATTCATAGGTAAGACCTCCTGTGTGTGTCTTGAACAGTTTGTTTATACCTATCAGTAGTAGGCCAGGCCAAGGAAATTGGCTCAAACCAGTTGCCAAAGCATGCACAAAATGTACTTCCTTGTGTGCCAACCTGGAGTCTGCCTGAGGGCCTACCAATAGCTGCTGTTCAATGTTCCTGATCTACCTAATGATAGATGCTGTCAGATCTCCTGATCATGCCAAGTCAATGAGGAACATCCATATAATACCACCAGATTATACCATAGCCTGGGTGCTGGGAGTGGGGTATATAAGGCTCTTCCCACTGTTGAATAAATGAGTTAGTCCTTTTCAAATGACTCCCAGGGTCTCTGTTGTTGACTCCATACCTTCTCATTCTACCACCAAGGAAACTGTTAGGATACAGCAACAGATAAAAACCCATCCACACTATCTCTGGGTCTTCCACAAGTGATTGTTGTGCCTTGTGAAGAGGGGTATAATATAGATGTCTTGTTTAAGGATCAGTATCTCATAGTTTCTTATTTTCTGAAACTTGACCAATTGTGAATCTCTATGTTGTATTTACTGCAACAGGAAGCTTCTCTGATAAGGGCCAAGAGACAGGCTAATCTATGGGTATGACATTGAGTCACTTCAAAGTCAGTTTAAAGTTTTAATACTATGGCCACTTATCAAAAATAATATTAATATGTTCTCTCCTAGGGACCACGACCTGTCTATAGCCACAGGTTTTTAGCTCTTATAGCATTGCCAGGTGTGGGTCTCATCTTGTGAAGCAGAACTTAAATCTGACAGTGAATTGTTATGTTCATGATACTTGTGCCACTATTGCACCAGTAGTCATATCTTGCCAGGTGGAAAGTTATAGCTCCCAACGTTTACAGGTAAATAAGACTGATGATTACTTTTCTATGATGGTAGTGTGAATAGTATTTCCCAGCAATATGAAAGCTAAATAGTAGAGATGAAGCTTCCAGGTGAGTATCAGTTTGATTTTTACATGTTCTATGACTCAGATACATAGTACCTTCAGCATTAGAATCTTGTCATCAAGTTCTAGAGGACAATCAAGAGCACTGACAATCAACTGTAATGTTTGAGGATCTATCTATCTATGGGACCTTACTAACATATAAATACAAAAGCAACATTCCTGGCACTGGGGTTTTTATTTGGTTACCTGTGGTGCCTAGTAGAAGCACTCTAGCCCATTATAAAGTATCTCCATTTAATCTCTTTTTATATGTGCATGTTTATTAGCCGATTTGAAAAGTCTTTACTCTTGATTATCCCTCCCAGTACTCCATTCTCTACATTTTCCTCCTACACCTATCCCACTTAACTCCTCTTGCTCCATTATTAATTTTTAACCCTTTGTAATACTAAATTAAATCTTCACTAACTTAAAAGACCTACCATGACACCTTATTAGTTTACTGACCTCTATGTATATTCCAAATGGTACATGCATATCTGAAGATTCAAAGTTTATATCCATGAATGTAAGAAAGCACATGATGTTTGTCTTTCTTTAGTCTTGATTACCTCATTCAGTGTAACTCTCTCCAGCTCCATCCACACACCTGTGAGTTTAATATTTCTGGTTTTTTGAACAGCTAAATATTATTCAGTTGTATAAATGAACCACATATTTATTGTCTATTCATCAGTTTATCTAGGTCATCAGATCATCTATTGACAATCATCTAGGTTGTGTTTCATCCCTGGCAATTTTGATTAGTGTATAAATTAACATTGATGAGTAGTTGTCTCTGTGGTAAGATACAGAGTCCTTTAAGAATATATCTAAGAGTGGATACCTAGATCATATTTTTACATCTGTGAAGACCTCCAAACTGATTTCTGTGGTGGCTGAGCCAGTTTACACATCCTCCAGCAATGAATAAGTGTTCCACTTTCCCTGGACCCTCACTAGCATTTGTCCCCATTTAATTCTGTTGTTTGTTTTTCAACTGATAGAGGAGATATTTCTAGAGACTGTGTCAATTTCAGCAGTGGAGAAGACTGAAGCTTATTTGTAGGTCAAGATGCAGACTTGTATTACAGATTCTGAATTCACTTTACAATTGTGTGACAGACAATCAGGTGTGGAGCGTTGAATGTACTTCTTCTAAACTATTCATTATATTCCATCTCCAAACTGCTGTGTAGCATCTGCTGTATTGTCTAATAGAATAAAATATTCTATTGAACAATTATATCTTAATTTTGTTAGTCTCTTTCATGTTTTGGTTATTAGTACTATTTTAAATTTTTATTGTTATTTTTAAAATATTTTACCACATAAAACCTTTCTGGAATTTCAGCTATCTTCTTAGGCTAAAGTCCCAAAAGGAAGATTAACTCTAAAATTTTTGAATAGTTTTATAGTTATTAAAAACAAAAGTTATTAGTTTCTGTAAAGTTTTTTCTAATTTACAGGCAGCAATAGTAAAAGACAGCATAAGATTTGCCATGAATTTACTCAGAGTCATTAACTCTATTTGTAAGGCTTTGTTATTTCCTTTGATTATGAATTTGTCACAGTTTCTGTCTTACAAATTTTCTTTCAAGTCTTTAATATTTTTTTGATCTGAGAATTAGTTCATATGTTTTAACCCATTATAGGATAGAAATGGTCAGTCTGAGATATTTCTGCAGCAAATTTTCCTCGAAGCCTCTTTATTTCCTTTTGCACAGATTTTAAAAAGCATTTACATATATTTTTCTTTGTGGCTATTTTTTTCAATATTTTTGCTAAAAGATCAATATAATTAACTGTAAATTTTTATCTATAGAAATGTGTTCCATTTTATTAACAAGATATTTGTGAATTTATTTACTGTCTTAAAATTTTTGGTGAGGGTCTTATGTGTAGCTCTGGCTGGTCTCAACTTGTGTCAACATATTTACCCTGTTATTTGTAAGATCTTCTATTTTTATCTACAATAATCACTACATATTAACCTTAGCAATTAGAGCATTTATATTCAATTCAGTTACTTATATGGTTGGTTTGAAGCATATAATCTTTCTATTTATTTGTATATATAATATTTTTCCTCCCTTCTTTAAAGTAGTTGAATATTTTCTTTGCATGTTGTATCTTTTGTTGAGTTATTATCCTACAATCATTGATTATTTTGGTAGTTACTTTGGGTTATGTTATAGGCCTTCCGTATATATCTCTTTATTTTTAGCTGCACATTCTGTCACATATAGTATAAAATTCTTACAAAAATATAAATTCCCCTCCTGGTATGTTTGTCTGTTGTTATCATACATTGTTAATAAGTTTGATAGTTCATATATTTTATTGTGGAAAATTTACATAATATACAACTTATCATCTTAAACCTATTCATTGCTACAATGAAATTAGTACATTCACAGCTTTGAATTACTATCACTAGCATTTCATTTCCAAAATATTTTGTCTTCCCATTCCAAACCTCTGTGCCCATTAAACAATAATCGCCCTTTCTTTCACCTCCAGCTTCCACTTCTGACTTTATGATTTTCTGTAACTCATTAACTTCACCAAATCAGAGAATCCATTATGTTTCTTTTGTAATTGCTATTTCTCCTAGCATATTGTTTTTGAGGTTCACTTATGTTTTAATATTTAATCAAAATTTATTGCTTTTTAAAAGCTAGATAATGTTCTATTATATGCATATACCACATATTTATGCATTTGTCTCTCTGTGAACATTTGAGTTATTTCTTATTTGGGGTCTTGTGAATCATGCTGTGATTGAACATTGGTGAGAAAACACCTGTGAAAGTTTGTCCTTGGCACATTTTCCATTTAGTATATAGTTTATTTAGTTGCTGGACTACATAGACCTTCTATGACAAACAGACATGTACCTTTGAAAAAGTTTTAAATAAAAACTGAATTGTTATATGTGTTCTACTTTCACTTATAATCTATTCTAGATGTTGGCATTCTTTTGTGAAGATCCATATTTCCAAATTGTATTTATAAAGGTTAACTATTTGTTCTTAGAGTTGACCTTTAAAATAAAATTGTCAATTTTCAGAAAAGTCATTTAGGATTAAGAATTGAATTTCAGAGCATATAAAACATAACTTAGAGAGGAAGAGCAGAAAATATTCAGCCTTTCTATCTTAAAATAGATAACATTTTTTTTAATTTCAATGCAGCAAGAAAATGTTTGTAATTTATGTATTCTGCTTTTATATATTTTTTGATCACATTTATTGTTGTGTGTGTGTGTGTGTGTTCCATGGTGCATGGAATCAACTTATAGTTGATTCTCTCCTTCTACCATGTGGGTCTCAGACCTTGAACTTGGCTCATCAAGCATAGCAATCAAAGACTTTACCCACTGAGGAATCTCATAGTCCTCTTTATTTTTAATGCAATTAAAAAATGGTTCATATTCTTTTGTTGTTTTATTCCTTCCTTCTTGCATTTAAGGATATTTTATTTCTATTGTGAATGCTTAGAATACTCTTGGTTTCTGATGTTTATCATTATCATTTGCTATTTCCAGGAATAAACTTTAACAAAGACTAGCCATTGTTTTTAGTTGCATGTCTCTTGATTTTTAGGTGTATAATCATATTACTCATAATAATAATGCTGTGTATTATTTTTTATTCATTTTTTATATAAAGTACTTCATTAAAAAGAGGATCCATCTAAGATCTTGCAATTAAAGTACAAATAATATTCAAGAGTAAACAGTAGAATATATGTTATATAAAAGAACAGGGCAAGAACACTAGGAACTAAAGTTTAAGCTAGGATGGGGTTAAGAAAAGGGAAGGCTTGAGTGGGTGAAACAAAATTAAGAATCTATAAAAATAATACTCCACTAGTTTAAAAACAAGTAAAAAAAATAAGAAAGATATTTGGAGTGATGGAGATTGCTCAATGGTTCAGAGCACTGGCTGTTCCTCTAGAGAACCTGCATTATGTACCCAGTATCTACATGGTAGCACACAGCCATCTGTAACTCCAGTTCCAGTAGATCTGATGACATCTTCTGGCTGCTGTGGTGATTGTACATGTGTGATTTAGAGATATACATATAGGCAAAATATCCATTGTGGTGGTTTGAAAGAAAATGACCTCCACAGCAAGTGGTACTATTAGGTGTGGCCTTGTGGGGTAGGTGTGGTCTTGTTGGAGGAAGTGTGTTATTGTGGAGGCAGGCTTTGAGGTCTCATATATGCTTAAGATGCTACCCCATGTTTCACACTACTTTCTGTTACCTGCAAAATGTAGAAATTTCAGCTACATCTCCAGTACTTTGTCTGATTGCATGTTGCTTTGTCCCACAATGATGAGAGTGGACTAAATTTCTGAAATGTAAGCCACCTAGTTAAATGTTTTCCTTTATAAGAGTCACTGTGATCATGGGGTCTCTTCACAGCAACAGAAATCCCAACTAAGACATCCATATACATACATTTTTTTCTTTTTTTCCAAATATATTTTTATTAATTATTTGGTAATTTCATACAATTTCCCTCAATCCCACTTGTTTCTCATTTGTGCCAGGACCACCAAATTCCCACCCTTGTACGCCTGCCCCCTCCCAAAAAATAAAAGAAAAAGAAAATGAAAAGAAAAAATAAACCAAGTCTAATTTGTTTTGCTCATTGGTGCATGGTCAAACTCACAGTGGCCAGCCCTTTAAAGAAAACTAAGTTTTTCTCCAGTCTCCTTACTAGAAACTATTAACTGCACTACAGGACCTACACTTCAGCATCTTTATTTCAATTTTTAAGGATTCTGATCTATACCTTTCTGTTTGGACCATTTCCTTTAGGGGTGGCTGAGGGGTAAGAAAGTTGTTCATGGTTTATTCTACAGCCAGTTTCTATGTGTATGGAAGCTTCTTTTACAGTGGTATATGTGACTTCAAACTCATAACTGAGAATGAGATATTGAAGGCTTCTGTCACATATATTTTAAAAAAATAAATTGATTTTAATTAAAATACAATGGCATCTTCCCCCTTTCCCTTTACTCCCTTCTCTAATGTCTCCTATTACCCAGCCCCTTATCCTATTTTTCTTTGACTATTTATACAATGTATAATAAGTACAACCCACTGAATCCATTTGGTGTTGCTTGTTTATATATGACTTCAGGGCTGACCACTTGATACTTGCCTTAGTTGGTGTGGTGGTTTGAAAGAAAATGTTTCGCAAATGGAATAACACTAATAGGAAATGTAGTTTTGTTGAAGTAGGTGTGGCCTTGTTGGAATAAGTGTGTCACTGTGGAGGTAGGCTTTGGGGTCTCTTCTGTTGCAGCATCACTAGGTATGATACGCTACTCCTTATTTATTGCCTTCTGATCAAGATGCAGCCAAAACCATGTCTGCCTGCATGTTGCCATGTTCCCTACCATGATGATAATGGAATTAACCTCTGAAACTATCATGGATGAGGTTTCTATTGCTGTGAAGAAGTGTAGCATGAGATTTTGGACTTTGTCTTGGCTAGTGGTCTGACCTGCCTATAGCTGCTTTTGCCCCCTAAAAATGATTTAGACATGTATATTAATTTTATCTTGTTTGGTCTATGTCTCAGGCACATTGTTAGCTAGCTATTTTAATCTTAATTTAACTTATTTTTATTAATCTGTTTGTTGTCTGTATGCTATAAATAAAAAAAATGTTTTGGCCTGTGTCAGGCAGTGTAGAAGAAGTGGGCCGAGAAATTGAGATTCAGGTAAGAGGAATGCTGAGTCAGACAGATTTCATCCAGCTGACAAAGAAGAAACATGTTAAAAAAAAATATCACCATCCCTGACTTGAAGTTATTCTATAGAGCTACAGCAATAAAAACAGTCTGGTACTGGCATAAAAACAGACTTGTGGATCAATGGAATAGAATTGAGGATCCAGATATTAACCCAAAAACCTATGAACACCTGATCTTTGATAAAGAGGCACAAAACATTCAATGGAAAAAAGATAGTATATTTAACAAATGATGTTGGCATAGCTAGATGGAAGTGTGTAGAAAAATGCAAATAGATCCGAGTCTGTCACCCTGCACAAAACTCAAATCCAAGTGGATCAAAGACCTCAACATAAACCCAGCCACCTTAAACTTGATAGAAAAGGAAGTGGGATATACACTTCTACAAATTGGCACAGGCGATCACTTCCCAAATATAACACCAGTGACACAGACACTAAGACCAACAATCAATAAGTGGGATCTCCTGAAGCTAATAAGCTTCTGTAAAGCCAAGGACGCTGTCAATAGGACAAAACGACAGCCTACAGAATGGGAAAAGATTTTCACCAACCCTACAAGTGATAGAGGGCTGATCTCTAAGGTATATAAAGAGCTCAAGAATTTAAAGCCCAAAACCTTGAATAACCCCACCAAAAAATGGGGTTCAGAACTAAAAAGGGAATTTTCAGTGGAAGAATTATGGGTGGATGAAAGGCACCTGAAAAAGTGCTCATCATCTTTAGCCATAAGAGATATGCAAATCAAAACAACTTTGAGATACCACCTGACACCTGTTAGATTGGCTAAGATAAAAGACACAGAAGACAGCCTATGCTGGAGAGGATGCGGAGCAAGGAGAACACTCCTCCATTTTTGGTGGGAGTGTAAGCTTGTTCAGCCACTTTGGAATGCAGTATGGCGGTTTCTCAGAAAACTGAGAGTCAGTCTCCCCAAGGACCCAGCAATACCACTTCTGGGTGTATAGCCTAAAGATGTACAGTCATACTCCAAAGGTATTAGCTCAACTATGTTCGTAGCAGCATTATTTGTAATAGCAAGAACCTGGAAACAACCTAGATGTCCCTCAACTGAAGAATGGATTAACAAACTATGGTACATCTACACAATGGAGTACTATTCAGCAGTAATAAAAAATGATATCCTAAAATTTGCAGGCAAATGGATGGACTTGGAGAATATCCTCCTGAGCAAGGTATCACAAGATAAGCAGGGGATGTACTCACTCACTAGTGGTCTCTAAACAAACAAACAAGAAAAAAGCAAAGCATTCCCAAGCTGCAAGCCACAACCACTGAACAGCTTGGATCAGAAACACCCTGGACTGACTCCTTGGATCCCACTCCCCTTAGAAGAACACCTGACTCACTCTTGCGGGGGGTTAGAAAGCTGGATCTGCCAGATGTGGAGACTGAGCTAAGCAATATTGGGTCAGTGGGACCATGGGACTGTCTGCTGCCTGCCCAGGGAGGGGATGGGGATTTGTGGAGAAGAAAGAATGACCTGATGTGGCGGGAGGGGGAAGGGACCTTGAATAAGGATATACAAGGATAGAAAGTGTGACTTCTTTGTTCATAATAATAATAAAAACA
>PVIH01027364.1:0-17078 GCA_004025045.1 Sigmodon hispidus | reverse complement strand
AATTTTTTGTTTGTATTTTCTTCTATTTCTTTAAGGCTATTTTTCATATCTTCTTTGAGAGCTTCGATGATCATCAAAAAGGAATTTTTGGTGTTGCTTCCTTCTGTTTCCTCTTCATTGCTCAGTTCAGGTCTTGTATTTGTAAGATCGCCACTCTCTTCTGGAGTTACCATGTTGTTCTTTGTATTATTATGTAATTCTTTGCACTGACATTTGCCCATGGCTTCAGTGGTTCACGATTAGATGGGTCCTGGTCAGTTGTGGCACTCGGGCTTGTGTGCCTCCTGTCACCTCTCTTGGCAGGGTCTGAATCTGCCCTTCAGAGACCCCAGAAGTTATCTGTTCGCTCAGTTCGAGGTCGAGGTGGGTAGCCGTGCAAATTCCCTCAGTAGCAGCTGTGGATATGGTGACAGGCAGACTTTATCTGCACCTGCTATAGAGTTCACTGGGACTTACTCTGCAGACAGCACCTTGTCCTGGAAGCGGAACTGGAACCGAAACAGATGGGAGCTCAACTCTCCCTCCCAGGCTGGGATATAGGCTCTTGGGCCTGGTGACCCCTCCTCACCTCTGGGCGGGGTCTGAGTCTGTCCTTCAGGGACCCCTGTAGTTGTCTGTTTGCTCAGTTCGAGGTGGAGGTGGGTAGAGGTGGAGGTGGGTAGAGGTGGTGGTGGGTAGAGGTGGAGGTGAGTAGTAGTGCAAATTCCCTCAGCAGGAGCTGTGGGTATGGTGACAGGCAGACTTTATCTGCCCCTGGTACAGAGTGCGCTGGGACTCTGCAGACAGCACCTGGTCCCAGCAGAAACTATTTCTAATCTCCATCTCCTGAGTGCCCGAGCCACCACTCCCAGTTTTGGATTGCTTGTTATACTAGAATTGGTTTATGTACTGCCCACTGGAGTCCTGTTTACTTAAAGCCTTCCATGTGGTAATTTACAATATATAAATCTTTAATGGCAGCTACTTGCCCCTCAAGTTTCAGATTCCATGACGGATTTATTCCTGGTAAATATAGGGGAACATTAGAGAGTCAGAATGTTTTTCAGTGAGAATGCCACTGTCTTGATTGACTTGTTAAACCTCAGTAGAAATTGTCCATTAGAAGTGTTAATTATATTATGGTTTGCTAAAAAATGAGGTGCTTTATCTATACAACTTTCTTCATGTACTTTTGTTGTTTAAGGAGAGAACTGTTAAGAGACTCTTGTCTGGGTTGTTGTCATGCTGTTGGCTGGTCTGTGTTCCAGGGTTATTTCTTTAGCAGTATCTGGGCCATAGTTGGTTTTAGTCTTAAAACCCTGTCCATGCCTAGAATCATTACTTCTCTCCATGACCATTGTTTTTAGCCTCCCCCCACCCCGACTGCCCCCTGCACCTCAAGGTTGTTCTCTCAGATTGTGAAAGAATGATTTTCTCCTTGATCACTAAAAGGAAGGGTGTATGTGTCTCTTATTTCCCAAAGTGACTTACTGGTTGGGATCACTATGCCTGTGTTGGAGGTAGTTAGGTAGTCTTCGAAAGATTTATTTTGGCAATATACATTTCTCTTTAGCTAACATGCATTTTCTTTTAGTTTTCTCCGTAGTTGTTTGAATATATTCACTGAAGTTTAAATTCTGTGGTAGCAGCATTCCCTCTCTCCGGCATATTGCTTCATATTTAATACCTGTCCAATCAATTATTTCTTTTATTTAGTAAGTAAATAAAGGATAAAGTATAAAGAATGCCGTGATGAGACCCTGAGACTTGGGCTCAATATCATTTTTATGTTAGCAAGGTATGTAGTCCTTGACCAGTCACTTCCTGTAGCTAGACCACAGTCTCCTCATCTGTGAAATAAGGGCATAGGCTGGGAGATTTATGAGGTTGCTTTCAACTTTCTGAGTGTCTATTTGTGTCTGACTAAGAGACAGTAGCCAGTCTCTTGGTTACCATGATTTTATTCCAAAACTTCGGCTGACTCTATTCCCTGCCTTGGATTGGTATTGACTGGCCCATAGCTTTCCTGATGAAGCTATACCAGGATCTTGAGTCACTTCATTTGGGATATCTGAGAGCAGTTCTTTTCAGACTTCTGTAACAGCTGAATTCCCTTCAAAGGAAGAAAAAATTGAGTAAATTCCTTATTTTTTATACACACATGCGCGCGCATGCACACACACACACACACACCCAGAGGCTATGTTAGTGGTTGGAGAGCTAGTGCATGGAAGATATAGAGTCCCAAAAGATAATTTAGAAAAGCAGTTTCTCTAATTTGAGAAGGTGTAGAGAGAATTCCTTGGCCTGCATAATTCTGAGACCTGGTGCCTCTTGTAGTATAACCTACTCTTGTTCACACGGATCCCAGTTCGTTTCATAGATCATTTGAAAAATCTCTGGAAGGATTTTAATGGCTATATGTTAATAATCACAGCAGTGTATGTCAGTCCTCTTTCCCTTCTTCAGTACCCCCCACTATCTGATTATTATTAAAAGACAGGAGACTTTTCTGTGATAATTAAGAAGATACTTGATTAGGAGGTGTCTTTGAATTCATATGGATCTTGTGACTTTCTTAGAGTTTCATCTGATGAAATAGCATTACAATTAGCTTTCTCATCATTGTGATTGCATATCTGGCAAACAACTTCAGGGAAGAAAGGTTTATTTAGGCTTATATTCAGAGGTTTTAGTGTAGTTTGATGGGAGAGGACATACATAGCAGAGTAGAGCCATTTGTGACATGACATCCAGAAAGCCAGAGTGGAGCAATCAAATGCCAGGGCAAGTACTGCCCACAGGACACAAGGCCAGTGTTAAACTTCCTCTCACCAAGTCCCACCTTGCTTTATCCTGCCATCTCTCAATAGTCTGTTTTAGGTTTTAAATCCATTAATGGGTTAAATCAGTGGATCAGTTACAAAGGTCTCTTTATATAGATGTCCTCACAGACTCTCCCAGCGCTGTGTTTTGTTTTAATCCCATAAATGTTTCTCAATTCAATCAAGTTGGTTAGTAATCAAAATTAACCATTGCGAATAGTTAACATGGATAATTGTACCCCTGAGTAGGTTCATGGTTAAAAATATTTCAGAGAGGATCTCCACATCTTGATGTGAAAACATTTAAGGTAGCAAGACCACCTATTTTAGGCAGTCTCTTCTAAAAAGAGAGGGACAATATTTCAACTTATTTTATGAGAACTGCAGTAATCTGACCATCACCATAGTGATTTAAAAGAACATGCTGAAGACCAATAACTTTCATGAATATTACAAAAATAGTTTTAGTCAAATATATGTGTTTGTAGCATTCCATTTTTGGCCTCTAGAGATCTGTAATGCTAGTCCCTCTTTTTGTTCTTGGGGTTAATAGGTTGTGCAGTTTTTATTGTTTTGGTTGTGTGTGTGTGTGTGTGTAGTTTTTAAAATCATTTTTGTCAGGTGTTTTATCCACTATGTATATGTATGTCAAAGAATCCGGTTTTCGTTTCAATACTTTCCTCCCAATTTTTCTGCTTTTCGTTTCATTGCTCTCAGCTCTAAGTCATTATTAATTGTTTCCTCCCTTTTAGCTTTAATTATATTTGCTCTTTTTCAGTTTCCTCAAGTAGAAACTTGGATCATTGATTGGGGGTTCTTTCGTTGTTCCAAATAGAAAGTTTTAGTGCTATAAATTTATCTATATGTCCGATTTTAGCTGTATCACATTTTGATGTGCTATATTTTTATTTTGTTCAATTCAGAAGTATTTTTTGACTCATACCTTGGAAGTATGTGTAATTTCCAAGTAATTGGACACTTTTCTTTTGCCTTTCTGCTGTTAATTTTCAGTTTAGGTTCATCATAAACAAAAGACATACTTTGTATTAGCTTAATTCTTTTGAATTTATTTAAGGCTTCAGAGCATAGTTTCTCTTGATAAGATTTTGTTTCTCTTGATAAGATTTTGTTTCCCTTTTAAAGAAGGAATATTCTGTTTTGTTGGTTGACTGTTTTATATGTAATTAGGTTCAATTAGTTGCTAGTTTCCTATTTCAGTATAACTGAGAGTAGAATATTGACTTGTTCAAATAGAGTTGCACAATAGAAAACTAACAATTGCTTGCCTCATCTAGTTTTCAACTTGATTTCCTTTGGTATTATTCTAGACTAATTTCATTTAATTTTTCAAATTACTCTGCATAAGACTGACCCTATTTTTTGAAATTGGGTTTATATAGTATGTTTAATATACAGTTTCAGCCAATATATTGTCAGTTTTTTCTTCCCACTGAACTGCACAGTATCATTTCTCCCCATCAACCCTGTGCAAGTGGCAGACCTTCTGAAATCTGAGAGTCTATTTTGCTTTGTATCAGATCTTTTATCTCTCTACTATTCAAACAAGCAAAAATTTAGATCTATGGTTTGTTTGGGGGTAAGTTCTCATTTCCAGCAGTTATTTATATCCTTTCTTTTTTGATTAGCCATTTTGGCATTGGCATATGCTATATTTTTGTATTGAATACTGATTCTATCTGGGATATTTTAAGTAGTATGTTATGAGACTAGATCTTGGAGAATTGTGATTTTGTTTAAGCCCACAGTTGACAGGGTTAGTCCCAGTGAGCAATTTTCTTTTTATCTTCTGTTGGCTGTGGTCTCAATGCCATCCTTTGGTAGTACCATTTGTGTGTCTGTTACAGATGGCCAGTTTGGAGCCTCTGAACTTTTGCGACCAATTCTTTGATAGCTTATTTCTGATGAAATCTACATGTCAAAACTGAGAGGTAAGCCTGGGAATTTATAAGCAATTAGGAGGGATGTTTGTCTCCTAAGCTCTTCCTTCTCCATGACTTTTTTTTTTTTTTTTTTGAGATCTTTCCAGTCTACCAGTCTTTTTATTTATTTACTTTTCCTCATTTGGCCAGAAAATATGGCCTTCAGTTACTGTCTTTTGCCATGAACTGCGCAACAGTATCTAAGTTTCTGCTGCCAAATGACTGAACAACCACACTGGGATTCAGCCCCACCTTCTTGAACCACAGCTTTGCTGAACCCAGAGAAAGTTTTGCTTTAGCATTGCAGGCTTCTCTTGCTGCTGGCTGCCATCTACTGGATACTTATAGATGGTAGTCTTGACAGCAGGGGGCAGGAGAGAAATGGAGGCTACAAGTATCAGCAATTATCCTTCATGGCTAGAGAGCTGTGGGCATTTCCTGTTTCTCCCTTTGCCACCAACTGGTGTCTGGCAGCAGTTTGTTAAGCCTGGACTTGGGTGTACTTTTGCCAGTATTTCAAGCTGTGGTTGTCTTTCCTAGAATGTCTGCTACTATTGGATTTGCAGAGTCCTCATGTAACTCTTGTTAGTTCTGCGCGTGAGAGCAAATATACACTAACAAGGCCACACATTAGAGTTTATTTAAAAGAGGAGTCCCAGGCAGGTGAAGAAATAGAAGAGCAAGACAGAAGTCAGGGGACAGAGAAAAGGACCGGAGCACATGCTCATAGTCTCTTTTAAGGGAAGGGGCATGCATGGGTCCAGGGAGGTGCTTCTGTATGCAGTGACAGTGCCGCAGGGTTTGTGTAGCCACCCAGGGGCTTGCCTCTGTGCAAGGTGCATCCCACCTGAGCCAAGTAGGCTCAGCTACATGGAATGCCAGGAATCCTTACAACTCTTCCAGGTTTTATAATGGTAAACCCTGGTTAAGATGGGGAACAGAATGTGCTGACTTCATTCATGTGTCTGATTGTGAATTTGACAATGGTATGAGGCTAAACTACTGGGGCCATGAACTATTTCTTGACTATAGCTTTCCAAAGCTTTACATCTTTGCTTGAAAAATCATTTCTACAATTTACATTAAAAACTTTGGAAAAAGATGTGGCCATTATCACTGAATATCCATAGCTTTATCAGCCCATGAAACAACCTTTAAAAACCTCACTGAAATGTAGAAGTTCAGTAATTTTTTTAAAAAAATTCATTTACTTGTTCATTAAAACAAAGGGACTGTGAATATAGCTCAGTTGTAGAGAATTTAAACTTTAGTGAATATATCCATCAAATTGCTGCACAGAAAACTAAGAAGGAAATGAGAGTGTAAATAAACTATCAAAACAAATCTTTCAAAGACCTAGCTTACCACCACCAACACAGGCTTAGTGATCTCAACTAAGAAGTCACTTTGGGAAATAAGGGACACATGTGCCATTCCTTTTGGTGATCAAGGGAGAAAATTATTCTTTCAATCTGAGAGAGATTTTTTCAGACAGAAAATTATATTCTGTTCTAATGTCTTATTGACAATTAAACCACTGAACTATATGTCCACCCCTGTTTCTGTGTCCTAGCAGTTCCCTTGAGGGAGGGGTTGAGACTTGAGCCTACTTACAGGTTGTCAGGGGAAGTATGACTAAGTTCATGGCCACGCCATGTAGCAAGCCAGTTGGATTCAAAGCAGTGCCTTTTGGCCACACATCCTGAGTTTCCATGGTCTAATGTAGTGGGCTTGAGAGAATGAGTGGATGCAGGATGCTGGCAGGGGCTGTGCAGTGTGTGGGCAGTAAGTCTTAAGTGGCAGTGGGTAGAGATCATAGCATTTCATCTGCTTTTCCTTTGACACCTTTTAAAGATGCAACCTACAGTATGCAAAGGCTTATGCAGTCTGTTTAGAGGAATCTTGCAGAACTCTTAAAATTTTTGTGTTCTTTGGAACACAAGGGAAAATTTTATTTGTGTTATTTTCAACAAGTGTGGAGCTATATGTTTAGATTGAGAATTTGTCCTTGTTCAATATGCAGCAGTTTTATTGGACAATTTAAGAACAGATATGTAATTTTCAGATGTGGGTGGTTGTAAAGGCTACAACAGATTTCTTTTAACTTTTTCTTAGAGAAGGGCTTTTTAGAATGTTTAGCAAGTTGGGTTTCAGAATTTCATCAGCTTTATGGTGCTGTCATGCAGTTTGACAGATTGGATTTATACTTAGAGAAAGTGGAATGCATTTTTAATTATGGGAATATATTGTACCTAAGGAACATAGGCAATCTTGCTAGATTTCAGCTGTAATTAATATTTCACTGGTAACTTTTCCTCTACATGGCATGCATTCACTTGAGCCATTTCTAGTGCTTTCTGATTGTAAAAAGTGAAGTTTTAGAAAAATCAACCTAGAGTTCTTGCACTTATGAAAAGCTATAAATATTCAGTCATTTATGTCTCCCCAATAAATTATACAATTTATAAGAGAGGAGTTAGAGGAATGAGGAAGAGGAGTGAGAATCACCATAGAAACTTGAGTGGGAGGCTGTTAAGTACTGGGGGGTTTATTTTATGGGCTGCTATTATTAGACATCCTTGTTGGGGGTGATGTGTTTTTATGACTGCCTAGGAGAGATCATTGAAGTAGAAAAGGCACTGGAAGTATTTATTTAGTTCAGGTTATTTCTAAAACTTAAGAATCCCATTTCTCTTATTGAAAGATGCTAGAAGGTAAGGGCATGGCCTTTAGTTGTATTATTTTTGGATGCAACGTCATATTTGAAATTTATGTGTGTGCCTTGGAAATGAGGTGTGTGGAAGAGGCATCTCAAAGAATAAAGACTGAAGTTGACTACTTTTAAAAATTTAGGCATGAGCTGCCTTTAAAAACCTTTTTATATTCATGTTACACGTAATTCTATTTTTCTCAAGATGTTTTCCAGAAATCATTTGGGCCTCTTCCATTTTGCCTGGAGCTCTTTGTCATGAAGTAATAATGCACTAGTGACCAGGTCTTCATGCAGTGTAGTTTGTCTGAGGTATGTAAAGACCATTATTAAATTGCCTCTAAGCTTTAACACAAAGAAATGAGGAGCAGCACTGCATTGGCTTATCAGTAAGGGAATTGTTAGTAAGCATGAAATCTAGTGGGATGGCAAAGACAGAACTATATCATACTGTAAGGACACTGATTGTGAGCACCACATGACATTATTGTAGGCCAGTTGTTAAAAAAATTTCTTTTAAAAAGATTTCATTTGCATGTGTGTATGTGCTTATTTGAGTTTATATACATCATGTGTGTGGGTATGACACCAGAAGAGTGTGCAGCTGGAGCTACAGGTGGTTGTATAGCACCTGGTGTGGATGTTGGGGACCAAAACTGGATTCTTAACTGGTCTCTTAACCACCAAGCTACCTCTCCATCTCCACAAAGTTCTGTTTTTAGGTATTTAGATTGTAACTTAAATTGCATTGCAGAGCCAGAGCAGTTTAAAAGGCATGTGTTCTCACCTACCCCCAAAGCATTTTCTGTTCTATAATATCCTAAGTGGCCAGAGAGCTGTAAAAATGACTATGGCGTCTGCTACACTATTATCATTCTTAGACATTTCAGAAAACTTAACCACTAGTTAAAGCCTCCGTGGAAAGGTTGGGCAGAGTTTGTAGGAGAGGAGAGCCTTAGGAAGAAAAAAGGTAAGATTTGTTAAGAATGGAAAAGTAGGGAAGAAGATCATATAGACTAATTGAGGTTTATTTTGCATGCAAGAAATAGCTTTCAGCGAATAAGAGAATACAGGGGATGCTGCAGATTAGGAACTCAGATGATTGTGATTTAGGTTATAAAGTTCAAAATATTTGCAGAAAGGTCATTTGATTTTTATACAACATGCACTTGTTTCTTACATAGCAGTATTTGTTTATGCCACAGTTGTCTTGAATGAAGTAGTCTACAGATGATTGAAAGCGGACAGAACAAGGAAATGAACTTGGAGTTTCCTGTAAATCCTGTACTAAATGTACCAGAATACTTTCCTGAGCTACATAGTGAGTTTCCTAGGCAGCCTGGGCCACTGTATGAGACTCTGTCTGAAAATGAAACAAATAGCAAACAAAACCTTCTTGCTTATTTATTTTCCTAGTGATGGTTCTAACCACCCAAAAGCCAACGAGTTGTTACTAAGTTTGAGGTACAAGTGTACCTATTGTACTATTCTCTTGTTTTTTGTGTATACTTTGAAGTTTTCTACCAAAAACTGTGTTTTAAAAGAAGCAGCAGAAATAGGAAATCAAAACATTCTAGGGAAACCAGTCATCTAAATAAGGTTGGAGGAAAAGATCTGAGTATAAGTTGAGGTATACCTGCAGTAGCTAGCAGCATGTAGAACTGTGTCTGTGTGCCAGACATGGAAAATGAACGGAGTAGAAATTAGTGAGGACAAAAATGGAAAACCTAGAAGAAATGGACAGCTTTCTGGACAGGTACCATCTACCAAAATTAAATGAAGGTCAGATTAATTACCTAAACAGGCAATTTAGGTAACCCTAACCCTAACCCTAACCCTTAATAACCCTTAAGGAAATTGAAGCTGTCATTAAAAGCCTCCCCAAAAATTAAGAAAAAAAAGAAAGAAATTAGTGAGGAGTGTCACACATGGAAATCCATTAGCCAGAGTGAGGGAATTAAGATTCACTGTGATCTTTCTGCCAGAAATCTTCACTGAATGAGCTTGTCTTAATGCAGCCTATCCTAGTTTACCTCTTTCTGTCCCGTTCTTTTCCTGTCCCTGAAAACTTAGCCTACACTGACCATTGCTCTGCTATAGTATCAATGCCATAGTTATGTGTGCTTTTCATGAGAACAAGACTGTATTTTGTACTAGCATTCCTTGAATTTGTTCATTTCAGGAAAACTGGCATTCATTGAAGATCTGATTAAATTCTTTTTTTTTTTTTTTACAATAATGTTGTGAATCACTGTCTTTAATTTTTTTAGATTTTAATTTTATGTATATGAATGTTTGCATTTATGCTTCTGTGCAACATGTGTATGCCTGGTTTTGTGGGGCCAACAAGACCTTCAGATCTAATGGAATCTGTGTTTGAAGGTATGTGTCGAGAGCCAAAGGCTGCATACGCTTTAGTATAGCCATGTTAGCTTAGCCATTTTCAGTTTATGAGTTAGCCATGTTTATAGACCTCTGTTTCTTCCCGATAGTTAGCCATTTACCAGAGGTTATGTGACCTGCCCTAGGTTGCCATAAATAGCTTTATCTTTCGGTCAGAAAGAAACACCTATGCAAAATAACATGCAGTTAAGACATTCCATAGATTAGGTTGCATAGCAACCCTTCCCCATGACCCTCTGCTCTGCTGACCTCCTTCTTTATTATATAAATCCCCTGAGAAAAATAAAAAAAAAAAATCACAGCTCAATCAGAATACTGTCCTGCTGTCATGTTCTTTGTGTCTCTTGCCGCTTTCATTTCTCCCTTCTAGGTCACTGAGTCCCCGTTTGCTGGTCAGGATAGGTTTGTGTGTGGGTGCAGGGAATCAAGTCCTTGTTCTCAAAGAGCAACAAGTGCCCTTAATCACAGAGCCAAAGTTTTCAGTTTCCAAGGAGACAGTATCATATTGTCTTCAGAGATTTGTTTCCTTCTCACCTGTAGGATCTGCCTTTGATAAAAGTGTCACTCTTTCAATAACCTAACAAATGTAGGTTGGAGAGATGGCTTGGTTGGTAAAATCCCTGTAGTTATACATAAAAACTAGAGTAGATCTGTAGCACCCATGTACAAGCCGGGCACATCAGCATCAGTCTGTATTAGAACTGCATGAACATTCCCCAATGACAGCATGGAGTTGCTTTTGTTGGTGATAATTATAGCTAGTTTGTTTGTTTTTAGCACATAGTTCTATTGGAACCCTACTCCTTATATGCTAGGCAAAACTCTGCTGCTGAGAGGAAGCAGAATTAGGCTGCTGAGAGGAGGCTCATCTTGCTGGAGGAAAAGGGAAGGCAGTAACATATAATTTGTTCCCTAATGTAATATCTGGCTCATATACTGATTTTATGTTATAGTGTGAGCTCATACATATGTTAGACCATGGGCAAGAAGATATGAGTAGTGAAAGAACTCTACAATGGTTCATTGGCATGCTATTTTATACTGGATATTTAGAAGTGTATTTCCTTTTTGAAAAAACTGGGAAATTGGACCCAGCATGATGGTGTATGCTTTTAGTCTCAGCACTTGGGAGGCAGAGAT
This sequence comes from Sigmodon hispidus, assembly GCA_004025045.1. Taxonomy (NCBI): domain Eukaryota; kingdom Metazoa; phylum Chordata; class Mammalia; order Rodentia; family Cricetidae; genus Sigmodon; species Sigmodon hispidus. The sequence goes on along the minus strand of PVIH01027364.1, from coordinate 6,081 downwards.
GGAGGCAGGTGGATCTCTGAGTTTGAGGCCAGAATGTTCTACATAGTGAATTTCAGGACACCCAGTCTCAAAACAAAAACACCCCCCCACACACACACACACACAAACACATGAAAATAATCTCGGATATGGGGCTCTTTGGACCTGTGTCCCCACATAGCTAAGTTAGGAATGTAGGGTTGCTGAGAAGTGCTTTTCCTAGTAAATAGAGTCCATATTCCACTGTCAGCTCTGCTTGCTTCCATCTGTATAAAAGGCTTTGGCTTCTAGAAAGGTGCTTGCCTGGGATCTATCTCCCTATTTCACAAACCTTTTTTCACAGGGATCATTCTGGGGAATGGGTGGTCTTGGGTGAGAGCAGCACTAGGATATTGACTGAAGATGGAGCAGGGCTTTCTGCTTATGTGTGATATTTTTGAAACGTGTTCTTTATGAAGTTCTTCTTGTACCACCACTACTGCATGGCCCATTGTAGCCACAGCTGCAGCTCCTTCATTCCTTTTAGTAATAAAAATGCAAGCAGAAATACTAAGTCATTTCTGAATGATGGAATACTGCAAATCTATTAATTCAGGATGTGCAAAAGTTTGATGAAGAACAGTGTTCATGGATAGCTAGGTTATAGAGATAATATGTCTTTCAAAGCAGACATGGGGAAAAGTAAACAATAAAACCAAAGGAAGTTATAGTACCAGCCCTTGGGTCTCTTATCCCTGCCAGCCATGTTTTTTCACTCTTTTCAAGTCCAACTGTGGCACTGCACCCAGCTCACACTTGTGAGTTAGTAGTAGTAGTTGCTGCTCACTAGAGTGCAACTCATATTAGAACACACATTTCAATATTGTAAAAGATAAACCCTGTGGGACTTTGAGACTCGACTAGGCAGCTGGAGAACTCAGTTGCCATCACAGGCTCTTTTCTACCTTCTGGTAGGTTTGCCTTTTTCTATGTTGTGATGATATACTCTCCTCCACCAATCATTTGAAGAAAGAATGGAGAAGCTGAAGATGTTCTTTCTCCTTACATGATTTGTAGTCTCCTGATTTGTTTGTTTGCTGTGGTATTGGGGATGAAGCCTGTTGTTGTGTCCTAACATTTCTCTTGGGGAAGGAGTCTAGGAAGCTCAGAGTCAATGGCACATACCCCAGGAATCAGTTGAAAAGGACTAACTCCTTTATTCAATAATGGGGAGAGCCTTATATATCTTCCCAGCACCCAGACTATGTCAAAATGTGGTGATATTAGATAGCTGTCCTTCATTGACTGGACATATTCAGGAGATCTGACAGCACCTGTTGCTAGGCAGAGGATAGCAACTGTTGGTAGATCCTCAGGCAGACTCAGGTTGGTTCATGAGGAAATATATTATATGCATGCCTTGGCAACTTGTTTAAGGAAATTTCTTTGGCCCTATCCTGTCCTATTAGGTGCCTGGGGCTTTTGTGCATACTGTACCACTGTACATAATGTACTAGAGCTATATACCTTGTCTGATCTTTTCTCATTTTTGTACCAGGTCTCTGTGATAACATGATTGCTAAAGGGCCTGGCATTCATCACGTTTTCTTGCTCCAGATTTTAGCCATGAAAAGGACTGCGCATTGTAAGATTTAAAGGAAATTTTCTTTGCCAAGAGCAAATCAGTATCTATGTGGTCTTTAAAGCATACAGCATATAGGTGATACAAATCTACAGCTTCATATGTTGAGATATTATTTCCCTTTCTTTGGACACATTTGTTCTTGTTCAATATTGGAGTTTTGAAAATGGAAACTAATTCATGCTGTGTTCTTCAACTGAGTTCCTAACACCTGTTTTCTTCCTCTGGGGCTAAAATTAAAGGACAGATGGTACAGGCCTTGCTGAAATCACTAGAAGTTCTTCAGAGATCAGGGACAGCTGGTGTGTTAAGGGTTTGGGTAGAAATCATACTCAGACTTCTGATGGTTGCTCAGTGGTCAGACACTTGGACACCCAGCAACATTAGAGACATGCTTCAAAAGCCACAAAAGCAAAACAAATGAAAGAAAAAGAAAGGATACTATACCCACACAGCAACACAGCTTTATTGGGTAGATATATTATTTGAAGAGAGTCCTAAATTCACTGCAAGGTGTAGAGATAGTGTAATTGAGAGTTGGTAGACCTGGTTTCCATTGGTAGCCATTTCTCTGCAGAGTAGAATTTCTCCTGAGGTTCAGTAGACAATGTTTTATGCCATTGTCCTTCTGAAGTTCCAGAAGAGAACCTCAAAGGTTATAAGGACAAAAAGGGCCCGAGGCAAGCATATAATCTATTTCTAGTCTCTGCCTTCTAAAATGTGAATTTTATGTTTTTAATCTTAATGACAGTTGTGTTAGTACATTGAAACAATCTAAAAATTGGTTTTGCAACTTAGATTTTCTGGCCCTCAAATTGTATAGTACAGTTGGTGTCCCAAGGATATGTAACATTCCTCTGTTCTGTTTTGTGATTTCCCTAAAAGATTTTTATGCTAATTCTTGCAAATTCCAAGAGTATACATCCTACAACCAGTAGAACTGGCTAGAGCTGGCATTTGACCTGGGAAGTTTGTGGTTTGAAACCAACTGTTTCAACACCATTTGACTGTCCTTATCTAGAATTAACTAATTTAGGTACCTCATCTTTTTTTGTGTGCGTGTGTCCTTTATTACAACCTAAGAATTTTGATGTTGTTGCTTTTTACAGCCAATACCTGGACTATAGAGTTCTTGTAGTTGTTCTCTAGATTCTCAGTGGTAGGATTTGATATCTTCAGTTTCTAAGACCTCTGCTCAATGGTGTGGCTACTTGGTGCTTGCTAACTCACTAGTGATATCCCTTGGCTTTACTCCTGTTCATTGGATCAAGGTCATTCATGGAGACGTGTTCAATCTCCAGTTCATGAGATAGATCTGATATATATGAATAAGTCATATACTAAGGCATTTTCAAGCAGTGTATGCTACTATGTTGTTATGTTTTTGAAGTAGTATTCAGTTACTGATGTACTTTTGTGTAGAATTCATGTTTCTTAGGAAAAAAAAGCTCTGCTGAACTCTTGTGGCTTGCTCCCTTCTCTCTGATGACTCTAGCTCATGCCAATTTGACATAAAACTACCAGGTATACCTTCGTTGAGCCCCCTGTCATTGCGGCAGTCTCTTCATATTCAAGGGCCTTAGTCCTCCCTACCTTTCCTACCATTCACATATCCAAAGCAGTGAAAAAAAATCTTGTGAACCAGTATGTGTCTCTATATGTTATGTTAGATAGTTTGCCATAGTAGCTGAAAGAAAGTCATTCTAAAACACTCTTCAAAAATTCTCATGTAGTTCAGTCTCATTATGGTTTTGCTTCTGAGAGTAATAATTGATAACTCTTATAACTGGACCAGAAACTCCTGTTCTTCCCTGTGCCTGTCCAGTCTAATCAATCTCATTTATCTCTTCTTTCTTGCTTGCTCATTCTACTGTGTGACACTTGACTTTCTACTGATTTTATGCCTGAGAAGGTATATTTCCACCTCAAGTTATTTCCTTTCTGCCATGCCTTCTTCACTTACTGCCCAGATATTCACAGAATCTGCTTCCATGACTACTTAATCTGCCCTTTCCATGGCTCCTGTATTCTTTCTGGGCACTTTATTACCAGGTTATGTATTCTGTATTTATTTGATTCTATTTCCTTATAGTCTGGAAGCTCCATTATGGCAGATCCCCTGTCTCTTGTTCATTGCTATATTCCCTAAATCCAGCATAGTGCCTAGGAGTTAGGAACGATTTGGTAAGTGGAATGAATGAGTGTATGGGCAATGTGGTCATAAATGATAGGGAATATTGAAGGGGAAACCACAGCATCTACAATACTTCACATAGTCTAAGGGGATTTCTCTTGGATACTCCCTAAGATCTTCACATTTCTAAAATTGTGGTGCATATGGCAGTAGATGAAATTTGAATTGTTATCTGCCCAGCACTGGATATTATACAGCTGTTGTTTACCCTGGCATCCACAAATTGGCAATAAGTGTTCACTTGATTGTATTGTCTGTGTTCCAGGTTCTGTACAGATTAAGCATGCCTGCTATGCTATGTGATTCTCAATAAAATTACTTTGAAAGGAAATTTTGTTGGCGTTAGAACAGCACCTTTGAAAGGCACAATGGTGCTAGGGAGTGAATTTAATATAAGTGATGTTGGGAAATAACTAGGACTCATCTTTCAGAGCAATATCTTGGAATATAGAAGTAGCTGAAGCTGTATTAAGCCCCATTACAACATTACATACAGACCTGATCCATTACAAGCAGTGAAATGAAGACAGAGGATATTTCCTAATTCCTTAGAACAGAGCACTGAAAAACTAGTTTTGCCATCACCTATGTCCAACTTTGAGATACTAAGTTAGGTATGGTAAGTGGCAAAGTTTGTTACTTTCTTAACGTTAATCTGAAAGAATGGAGTTTCATTAAATCAGTAGTGTTTCAGTGTGGATAAAATTTGATCTTAAAGTTGAGGTAAACTTAAGAATTTTGGCATTTTTTTTTTGTTAGGAGTGTTACATTTCAGTTTCTCTGAAAGCAAATGTTGCTATTGCACATGAATGACTCGGAAAAGATGAGTGCTGGCCAGGTATTTGTTGGCATTTCTTGGTATCTCCACTCACCATCCTTTTTTCTCAGGATTGGGATTAATTGGTGAGATTGACTTTTGTTATTGTGATTGGTTTAAGGATAACTTTTTTTCAGACAGCCATAAATTTGCATCTCTTAAAAAAGCTATAGGTTTCTAAGGTAAGAGGTCAATACAAAGAAGTCAGAGTTTTCAGCATCTGGTTTCTGACTTGTAGTGATATCTTTTATAACTGTTAGTAGCTGTGGGCTTTCTATTCTAATGGCTTGCTGGGGTAGAATTTAGAGAAAAAGGTAGTTTTGTCACATTCCTGGTCTTGAGGTAAGGAAAGAAGTAGAGGCCCAGCTACACAGGATGAAATGAGAGAGTTTATTTGAACCTAAGAGCTGAGAGACCCTGTAAATTAGGAGGTAGGTAGAGAGGTACATTATAGGAAAGCAGAAAATAGTGACAAGGTTGGGAACTAAAGTTTATTATTTAAATAGAAATCTTTAAATTAGGCAATATCTTCTTTTTTATGTTCCTTTTTCTTTTTTATGTTTTTAATTAATAGAAATACATTCATTTCCCCTTTTCCTGGAGCTGAAGTTGTTTTATTATTCTTCCATATGTTTGTGTGTATGCCCAAATATGTGTAAATACCACCAACTGAGCCTGTCAAATTTTGTTGATGATGTGTTTATGATTTCAAGGCTGACCATTCTGCATTGGAAAGCCCACTGAGGGGTTCATTCCTTGGAGAGACTAATTGTTCTCACCTCAGCAGTCATTAGTTGCTGTAGTTCTTTGCTTAGGCATGGGACCTTATAAAAATTTCCTCCTTCCACTTTACCATGTCCACTGATACTGCCATTGCTTTGGCCATTTCTAGGAGAGACTATTTCACAGTAAGTTTCCTGATATTTTGACTCTTAGGTTGTTTTCCCCTTTTTTTCCTCTTTCTTCTCTGAGCTGTAGATGCAGGAGTTGTGATGTATTCATATTCATTAGTGTTACACTCCCCATGGCCTGTTGATCTCTATATTGTGTCCGGTTGTTGTTTTCTGTGATGGCATCTGTTTGCTATAAACAAAAAGTGCAGTTGTAGCTGTACTAGTCTGGGTATAAGGATAAGATTTAGAATCTAGTAAGGAATTATGCTAGAAGTGGCTTAATGGAAGTAGATTATTTTCTAAGGCCTATGGTATCACTAGCCCTGGAAGCTGGTTAAATTTCTAGTACCTGGCATGATTTACCTCTGGTTAAGTGAGCAGTAAGTCCAATTAGACAACTGTTGGTTATCACCAACCTGTGAGTTCCACTCATTGCACATTTATGTATATGTACCATGCTGATTATTTCACACGTGTCACTACTGAATAGGACCATTAATTGCTTTTATCCCTTGTCTATGCAACATCTCTTCCTGTTTTTGTTGTTGTTGATTACTTTGTTTCATTTGTATTTTCT
>PVIH01027363.1:0-17079 GCA_004025045.1 Sigmodon hispidus | reverse complement strand
TGTGTGTGTGTGTGTGTGTGTGTGTGTGTGTGTGTGTGTGTGTGTGTGTGTGTGTGTGTGTGTGTGTGTGTGTGTGTGTGTGTGTGTGTGTGTGTGTGTGTGTGTGTGTGTGTGTGTGTGTGTGTGTGTGTGTGTAGAGAGAGAGAGAGAGGCCTCACTCACACTTTGTATGATCAGGCTTTTTCCCCTCATCCTGATTAGAAATAGTATCTTTGTTTGCATTCCCCAGTCGAAGGATTTAAAAAGGTATGGAGAGCGTATATAATAATTCCTCACGGTGGGATCTACTTTAGAGATTAGAGTCCCTCAGACCAAAGCAACTTTGTACAAAGATTCTTCAGTCTATGTGTGGATCATCTTTTCACTGCTGTCACAAAGCACCCCAGGAAGTCAGCTTGAAGAGGGGACAAGCTTATTCTGGCTCCAGCCATTTAGCGCATGGCCATTTGCTCCATTCCTTTTGGGGGTCATGGGAAGATAGAATATAAGGACAAGAGCACACACCTGGGAGTGACCAGAAGAATACAGAGAGAAGGTGGAGGTTCCAATAACTCCTCCAGGGACAGGACTCTCCCTCAATGCCACCTTCTATTCACTAGGACCAGGACCCTATGGTTTCACCAGCTCCCAACAACATCAACAGCTGGGGACCAATCTTAAATACAAATACCAATAAGATTTAAGCATGCTGACCCTGATTTATAAAATTGGCTAGTGCGGCATCATCGTGATAAAGTAACAGATTCTGGGTGTTCACTGTAAGAGAATCAGCAGATGGTTATGACATGTCACTGGCGGCCTCTGGCTTCTCTATATAGGAGACAGGATTGCGCTTAGTGTATCAGAAAACAAAAGAACTTGGAGACCCAGGAAAGGCCACAGCATTGTGGGAGTTTTAGGGCAAAGTCCTCGCTCCAGCATGGGAAGTCTCACAAAACTAGATGCAGATACCCAGATACCGGTCATATTCCATCATATCCTATCCCATTCCATCATATCCATCCCATCCCACCCCACCTCATCCCAATATACTGACTGAAGAGAAACAGTGATTAAAAGCAGAGAAAGAAGATGAGTAAATGTAGCACATTGAGAAGACTGACAGAGGACTCCAGGTCCCCACCCCAGGCCCATCATCATGTTGAGACATATGATGTTATGTTTAAACAGAAGGAGACTTGTGACAAAGTGCAAAACATACACACAGCAGAAGCAAGAGCCAAGAAGTATGGACCTTCAGATGTAAGTGGCTTATAATCAGAACTTATGTCTTTTTCTAAGGGTAGGGGGATACAACTCTCCAAGCCCCAGGGGCTTGGGCTGTTCCCAATCTCAGGACAGGAGTTCCTGGAGAAATTCCAAAGCCCATTTCCTCAGCTTCCTGGCCCACTGTTGCAGCTCTGTTGTCCAACAAGCTGGAATGGGAGCAGTGACCATCTTGCTAGAGGGGTAGCTTCAGCTTTTTAAATCTGTAGCCATGGATCCTCCCTTTTTCCCATTAGAGAAAATTGGCCTTGGTTTCATCAATTTCTTGAGAGTCTGATTTTTTTAAGAATATACACACTCATTGAGAAAGAAAATAATTTATTCACGGTTCAGCTCTAGGCCCAAAAAAATAATGAAACAAGCCCACGCATTAGGAAAAGTCCAGGTGAACTAGTTCTGCATGAGTCTAACCTGCAATCAGTCATGGTGGGTGCAGCTCCCAATCATCCTGATTGCTATCCAGCTTTGATATAAAGCTCAGCTTCCTTTGCTCAAACGTTTTCAAACTGGCATGCTGTTTTCCATAATGATGTGACAAAGGCAGCTAAAGACAGGGTTGTGTCTTAGTGTTCTGTTGCTGTGAGGAGACATAGCAACTGTTACCCAACAAACAAAACCCCAAAACCATCTAATTGGGGTGGCTGGCTTACAGTTCAGAGGTTAGTCCATTATCATCATGGCAGGAGCATGGCGGCATGTAAGCAGACCAGGTGCTGGAGAAGGAGATGCTATATGTTGATATGCTGGCAACAGGAAGTAGCCTGTGACAATGGGACTAGGTTGAGTTTAGAGGATCTCAAACCCCACCCCCACAGTAACACATTTCCTCCAACAAGGCCACACCTACACAACAAAGCCACACCTCCTAATAGTGCCACTCCCTTTGGGGGCTCATTTTCATTCAAACCACCACAGAATAGCTGCTTTGGGCTCATGGTTTTCAGGGATATAATCCATCATGTGTGACAACAAGAGGGAGGCAGCTGGACCCATTATGATACAGTCAGGAGGCAGACAGAGATGAACTCCGATGCTCTGCTCATTTCTTCCTGTTTTTTAGTCCAGGATCCCAGTCCATGGAGTGATGCTGCCCATTTGGAGTTAAGGCTTTTCACCTCAGTTATGCCTCTCAGGAACCCAGCTCACGGACACACCCTGAGGTTCCTCTCCTAGGTAATGCTAATCCAGTGACAATAAAGATTATGTTATCAACTACCTCCAAGGCAGTTATAAGAATGAACTGAATCCGTCTCCTCCTCACACTATGGTTTGTCTATAGTATCTCTAATCAGTATTTCTCCCTCTGTTTTCAGGATAGCAACAGATTTCTGTGTGTGGTTTACACTTTCCAAGGTAGTCAGACAGGGTACATTAAGTCATACTTTTTTTTTTCTGGAACATTCTACCTCCAAAAGAATCCAGTAAATTTCAAGGCTTTCTCTTCCATTTGATCATCTGTTTTTTTGGTTGGCTTTGTGTGGTTTGTGTGTGTGTGTGTGTGTGTGTGTGTTTAAATCTTATTCTCATTTAGGAGTTTTCTAACCATGCACTAGTCAACAATGATTACTATGGCTGCAAGGAGGAAATAAAAAACAAGGCTCCTAACGGTACCTATCACAGAGGATAGTGTCAGTTGTCTCCAAAGTCTACAGCGGCTGAGGTCAACAGTGGCAGACAGAGGTCACCAGTGGCAGAGGTCAACAATGGCTGAGGTCAATTGACTGAGGTCAATAGTGGCTGCTATTAAGTGTCTGTAGACTATTAGACAAGAATGCCAGAAAAGTGGGTCAAAACACAGCCATGTCCTTCCTGAGAAAATTACAGTGTACCTCATCACACTGGAAGAAGCCCTCCTTCCATCAATGTCGCCCCCACAATTCCAACAACACGCAGGTGACCTTCTGTCAGGTTTCACTGGAGTCCACGTGTGCAGTCACACTGCAGGAAGGTTTTCAAGTGGAGGGAAGAAGGATGTGCCACACTGGCTTTGCTTTCTGGATTAACCATAAGAATTATGCCTGGTCACTGATGCCTCCTCCTAGCGCATCCTTACATGACTGAATGTTTCTGGACAGTTCTCTTTCTTTTTATAAAAGCACAGATCCCATTAGCCAGAGCTCCAACATCATGCCCTAATTACCTTGCAAAACATTTCTCTCCTAACTACATCATACATGGAATGAAGATTTCAACATGGGGCTGAAAAAGCAAACAGTCCATGATTTCAATCTATATTGTCATCTCTGAGATCTCTGAGACCCACCAGTAACTTTCCAGACATGAGGAAGTCACAGATTTTGAAATCAGACAAGTCCATATTGTCTTGAAACAATCCCAGGGTCTCTGTCAGAAGGAGGCAGATGTGTGTGAGAAGCAGAAGAGCATGGTGTACAAGAGGAAACCAGGATGTGCAGCATGAATTCAGATTGTAAAAAAAAAAGACTCCAAGTCAAATATCGAGGAAAGGCTGAAATATCATAGAGAGGAAACACCACAGTCAATTCTCACCCAGCTGTCTTGCAACTTCCTCAGCCTCACTCCTGGTCGCTTCTCCTGGTCGCTTCTACCTCAGCTGGGTTCCAATGAGGCCATTATTGTTGAAATAACATTTTTACTTTTTATCCAATATTGTTCTTAAGATCTGAGGACCAAAAAAGTTTATTTTTAGGAGGCTTGTGGTAATATATTACATATTTAATAAAACCTGAAATATCAGAGAGAGGAAACACCACAGTCAATTCTTACCCAGCTGTCTTGCAACTTCCTCAGCCTTGCTCCTGGTCAATTCTGCCTCTGCTGGTTTCCTAAGAGACCTTAAATACCCTTCTCACCAGCTGTATCTCATTCAGGTTAGGATTAAAGGTATGAGCTACTCTATTTCATAGCTAGCCTTGAACCCACAGAAACAGAGGAAGTTCTGTCTCTGGAGTTATGGAATTAAGGGTGTAGGTCACCACTCCAGGCTTTCCCTGTGCTGGGATTAAAAGTGTGTGCTATTGAATCCCAGCTATTTGTGCTTGTACTCAAGGATCAAGAAATTCCTGAGCTATCTGCCTAGGATTTGACCGTGTGCTGTCTCGATATTTCTGGCTTTATTAAATATGTAACATATCACCACAAGTGTGGATTAGCCAGAAGCCAAGGAATGAAATGCTTGAAAAGCAAGGAATGAATACATTGTCCTCTAGAACTTCCAGAAACAATCTAACCCTGCCAGTACCCAGTACCATTAGCCCTGTGAGACATATTTTTAACCCTTTGACCTCCATAAATGTGACATAATAAATCTGGGTTGTTTAGAGTCACTCAGTTTACGGCAATTTCTTACAGAAGCAGTAGAAAAATATGGATGCTATCCAGAACCCATTTTCTTTTCAATTTTTAAATTTGTTTATTATCAGGTGTATCAATATTTTGCCTGCATATGTGTGTGTGCACCACATGCATGCCTTTGGAGCCTGCAGAGGTCAGAAGCTATTGGATCCCTAAGAGTTGGAGTTAGAGATGGAAGTGAGCCACCATATCAGTGCTGGGGACTAAACTCAGGTTCACTACAAGAACAAGTTCTTTTTCTTGCTGAACCATCACTCCAGCCCAAACCATGGTTATTTTAAGCACCAACTACAGTGACATTCACAAGGAGAAAATGTTTCTAAAAATTCCATGATGATGGAAACTGAGCCTGTATTCGTTAGCTAGAAAGGTAAGTGGTAAAGGACATGGAAACTTGAGGAAACAATAACTCCAAGAAAGCTACACCAAGAAAAACATTAGCCTCAAGGATGTATTTGGGAAATCAACATATCATACAGACCCATAGTTCTGTGAGACCAAGGAAACCATGGAAGTTCCACAGCTGAAACTTTACTTCAGCTTTTAGAAATGGTTTTGCATATGTGGTGAATTGTAAATGGTATCTGGTACATTGCATTATAATACAGATACAGGAAATGCTCTAAATTCAAACACTTCAGCTTTTCAAGCAATACTATTCACTGTATTTTAATGACAAAAGGCTTCTAAGCAGTTTAGTCCTGTTTCTTCACTCTAGTATTTTTACTGGAAGCCTAGAGTTTACAGGTACATTGTGAGGGTTATTTAGAATGGATTAGTCATTGAGTATGCCTGTAGGGGACTAGTCTGATTGAGGTGGGGAAAACCCACCTAAATAGGGATTTCCAGCCCCTGAGTTTAGGACCTAGACACAAAAAAGCAAGAAGCTGGCTGAACACAGGCATTCATTACTCTCTTTTTCCTGACTGTGGATGCACTTTGACCTTCTGCCTCATTGCCTACTGCCTTGACCTCTCTGCTGGATGGACTGTACCCTTTACTGTGAGCCCAAATGAATTCTTGCTTCCTAAATTGCTATTGTTAGAGCGCTTTATCATAGCAGTAGGAAAAGGAATGTACCATCCTAGAGTGATTGTGTGTGTGTGTGTGTGTGTGTGTGTGTGTGTGTGCCCATACACTCAAAGTGAATTCACATGTTCATGTAGATGTGTGCTTATAGGTATACCTGCATGAATATGTGAACACATGGGAAGATCAAAAGGTGGCTTTGGGTAGTTCCATTTTCTGTTACTGTGAGGAGACACTATGATCACAGCATCTCTTATAAAGGAAAACATTTAATGGGTGGCTTACAGTTCAGAGGTTCAGTCTATTATCATCATGGTGGGACATGGTGGCATGCAGGCAGACATGGTGCCAGAGAAGAAGCTGAAAATCCTACATCTTGATCCACAGGCAGCAGGAAGTGAATTGAGACACTGGGTATGGCCCTAGTATATATGATACCTCAAGCCCATCTCCACAGTGACATACTTCTTCTAACAAGGCCATACCTACTCCAACAAAGCTATACTTTCTAATAGTGCCATTCCCTATGAGCATATGGGACCAGTTACATACAAACTACCAAAGATATTGTTTTAGGGTTTCTATTGCTGTGAAAAGATGCTATGACCATGTCAACTCTTATAAGGAAAAATATTTAATTGAGGTGTTAACTACAGTTCAAGAGGTTCAGTCCACTATCATCATGGTGGGGAGCATGGCAATGTGCAGGCAGATGTGGTGCTGGAGAAATAGCTGACAGTCGTACATCTTGCTGGCAACAGGAAGTTGACTGAGACACTGGGTGGTATCCTGAGCATAGGAAACCTCAATGCCCACCCCTACAGTGACACACTTCCTCTAACAAGGCCACACCCACTCCAACACAGCCACTTCCTTTACGGATCATTTCCTTTCAAAACTACCATAGATGTCTTCCCTTGAAGGACCCTGGGTTCTAAGGTCTGACCCAGGCATCCAGTTCAAGTATTCAGCAGAGCACCCCCACGAGGACAAAGAATTAAAAGTCTGTCCCAGGAAACAGAGTGACTCAGCCCAGATAGCCATAATCAACTCAGATAGGACATAATGGTCTGGTCAAACCTGTGATTAAATACCAGAAGTTCCAAGCAGAGTAGCGGTGACCAACACCTGGTTGTAAAACAAAGAGACCCTCCCCAGCTGGCCTTAGGGCACCCCCATGACTAGTGTGATCTATCTTGTGATTTTAGACTATTGTAATCAACCTTGTGATTGTAGTATGACTTTCAAGTGACCAATCATGTATTTGCCTCAGTTTCTATGATGATTTTGTGGCTTTAGCCTATAAATGGGATGTAGGATTGTTAATCAGGGCTGCTCTCTTGCTCCCGAGACAGAGAGATAGCCCGTCTGCGCAGATGAAATTCAATAAAATCCTCTTGTGATTTGCATCAGCTGGACTGGAGTCTGGGTTCTTGGGGTCCCCCTTCCCAAGAGGATAGTACCCTGAGTCTGGGGTCTATCACCCTGATCTTCCTCCACCTTAGTGCTTAAGAAAGGTCTTCTTACTGAAGTAAGAGCTCACCAATTAGCTCGCCAATGAGTCACAGAGATCCATTTACATCCACCTTCTCCCACACCCAGTTCCAGGGTCATAGACATGTATTGCCATGTCCAATTCTTATGTGGGTAATGGGTATCCAAGTTCAGGTCCTCATGCTTATTAGGCTGGTACTTTCCTGAGCCATCTCCCTAGATCACAGCCTGGTTTTTCAAAAATTCTGAATTCTAAAGGGTATCTGCATGTATTGTAATATCTTTTAGATTTTATAATTTAGAATACATTATATACAATGAGAAATTGGCTAATATTTGACCTTTTTTTCTCAACACTAAATTACAAAGAATAGTAGGAAACATTCTAGCATGCCACAAGGAAAGGATTGTATCTTAGTTAGAAGGTCTATTGCTGTGAGAAAACACACCATGCCCAAAATGTAAGTCATGAAGAAAAGAACTTATTGGTTTATGCTTCCACATCAGTGTTCATCACTGAAGGAAGTCAGGGCAGGCACTCAAACAGGGCAGCTTCCCATGGCTTGCTTAGCCTGCTTTCTTATAGAACCCAGGCCCATTAGCACAAGGGTCAACGTCACCTACCATGGTCTGGGCCCTTCCACTTTGATCACTAATTGAGAAAATGTCCTACAGCTGGATCTCAGGGAGGCATTTCTCCAACTGAGGCTCCTTCCTCTCTGATCACTCTAGTTGATACACAAAACTAGTCAGTTTATATTGTAACCAAAAAATTATATGTACAGTCGAGGCATCCTTGGTAATAGTGAAAGATATTTTCAGATCTGCCAGGACCCAGAGGTTTGAGCAAGGACAGAAGAAGTCTTGAGCTATAACTGGAATTGACCTCCCTTTATGAACATGACAAAGTAACAGGAACCAAACTCAACCTTCTGTCTGATGCACCTAAGAAGCAGTCAAAATATGTTCAAGACTTTTCTGATACTATCAAGCTACATCTTTCTGAGAAGGTGAGTCACATGGCTGACCCAGCCAGCATCCAGGGGAATGCGGCTCCAGAGTGTGGATGCCTGAATCCAGCAGACCCCCCAAGATGACTAATGGAGGAAGCGTGAGGGGTTGGTGGTAGTGAGTCCTTGAAGGACAGAGGACAGGGAAGAAGAGTGCCATATGCAGAAAGTGACAAAGGTCTAGAGAAAGTCACCCTTGAGGGTTCAGGTGAATACTAACCAGGGCCTGACTCCAGGGAAACAGCTGGAGAAAGGTATCCTGGGGTGTGTGTGTGTGTGTATGTGTGTGTGTGTGTGTGTGTGTGTGTGTGATGGTGATGAGTTATGGGGATCACGACCACCTGAAACTAAGACTCCATCAAGCCCTGGAAAACATTATAATTCATAAAAGTCTCAGAAGAGTTTGGCTTTAGGACTGGGAAGAATTAGCCCTGGACTAACACTCTCCTCTCCCTGAGAAAGTGTAAAACTGAGCTTCAGAAAAAAATCCACCAACCAATCAATTAAACTGTTGCAAGTAACGCCATTGCTAGAACAAAGTTCAAGAATAATGAGGCAAATATGAGTGTTTCCAGCACCTGAATAAAATTTAGAGTGTCTGGCATCTGATGAAAAATTCACAGTTGTTGATCAAAGTGCACAGGCTACCATAACTTGGAGTGCTCAGCCTTAAGTGAGCAATCTGAATTTTGCCACCTCCCTCTGTGCTCAGAGAAGCTTGTGGAAGAGACACAGAAGGACTGGAAGAGCCCGAGGTTAAAGGACATCAATGAAAAGCCATGTGATAGTGATGGGGCCTCCGCATCCATGACCTCACAGCGGCCAGCCACGGTTGCCAGTACAAACCCAAACAATATCAAGCTAGAAAACGGGAGAGAGAGAGGGTCACAAGACCCCACACCTAGCTGAGGAGTCGAGGCAGTTGATGACTACTGGGAAAAAGGTTATTTTCCTCAGTGCTGCGGCAACACGGTAAGTTGGCATTTGACACCCCCTCCCCTGCACATATGGGCAGCATTGATTGGACTCATCAGGTCATAAAGAATTTTTTAAATTAAAAAGAAGAAAACATGAAGTTATGAATGGGATGGAGGGATATCCTGGAGGAGCTGTGAGGGTGGATGTGATAGAAATACATTGTATTCATATGCAAAAATCACCAAACAAATATCTAAAACTTGTAAAGAAACAGTTGTTAAACAAGCAGGAAAATATACCTTGCAATAATGGGGGGGGAATCAATTGTACAATATAAGCAATGAAAACAATGGATGAAAGCATTAGCAGCTACTATAACCATATTACTTTAAGAAGGTACTGTTGGAATGCGTTTGTTTGTGTCAACTCTTTAAAAGGATTGTGGTTTAACACACGAACTTTCTGGCTTCTGAACTTTGCACACAGCCTAGTGGGGGAAGTAGTCACATGGAGTGCGTCCAGGAAAGACAAAGACGACACAGTGTTACAAGCTCCTCCTCCTCCTGCTCTTCTTCCCTCCCTTCCTCCTTCCCTCTCGCTCCCCCTCCTTCTTCCCAGCAATGGTGCTCTGCCCCATCCCAGGCTCAGGGCAAGTGGTCATGGATGAAACTCTCTGAAATCATAAGCCCAAGTAAACTACCCATCTTTATCAACCATTCTCTCAGACATATGTAACAGCAATAAAGCATCTCTACTAATGCTGCCCATAGCCATCAATTCCATCCAGTTAATGACTTTCTATGTTTGTGTTATTATTTATGTGGTCAAGTTGACTGAACCTAGAATCATTTAAGAGACAAGCCTCCTTGTTTGCCTATGAAGAAGCATCTAAACTGGGTTAGCCTCTGGGCATGCCTGGGCTGGAGATTCTTAGTTAGGTTGATTGAATTTAGAATACCTATCCAAAATATTGGGGGCACTATTCCACGAGCTTGGGACCTGGCCTGCATAAAAGGAAAGATAGTTCTTTCTGCTTCCTGAGTGTGGATGTGCTGCCTTGACTTCCTCTACTCAAACTGTGAGCCAAATGAACCCTTCCTCCTCAAGTCGCCTTTGCCGGGTGTTCTATTGCAGAATGATAAAAGGAACCTGGTAACTTCTGGTATCCAGGAACAAATGCTCTTTCCTATTTTCCATCCTTAGGGACATTCCACAAGACTCCTGTCTTAGCTAGTGCTTCTATTGCTGTGAAGAGACCGTGTCAACAGCGTGACCACAGTGACTCTTAGAAGGAAAACATTTAATTGGGGTGGCTTCCTTACAGTTTCAGAGGTTCCATCCATTATCATCATGGCAGCGTGCAGACAGACATGGTGCTGAAGCTGAGAGCACTACATCTTCATCTGCAGGCAATGGGTCATGAACTGTGACACCCAGAGAAGCTTAAGCAAAAGCTATCTGAAGGCCTGCCCCCACAGTGACACACTTCCTCCAACAAGACCACACCCACACCAACAAAAGCCACACCTCCCAATAGTGCCACTCCCTTTGGGGGCCATTTTCTTTCAAACCACCACAACACCCTCATAGCTGGATTTCGTAAGTACCATACCATGCAATATTGCTCAGTTCATTGCTATATTCCTTCAGCAATAATGGTGACTGTGTGGGTGACCACGACAATGAAGTGTCAGCTCCGTGTTCAAACCAGACAACACTGAAGAGCAACCAATGATTTAAGCATCTTGATGACCCCCTCCACTATGGGAAGAAATTGAGTCAACACTACTCAAGACCCCCCCATCCCCACTCACACACACCAGCTGAATGCCTCACGGCCCTTGCTTTTTTCTGCTAACTCTTTCCCCAAGTTCAAGAGTTTCTCAGGAGTTTATGGTCCCACTGTAGCTCATGCACTTGTTGAATGCAGAGGTCATTGTTGAATGTTACTGAATTCTTCACAGATCTGTTTCCCTACAACTGGATTTCTTGAAGGCTGTGCAGTATATATCACTCTGCTATTCGAAACCACCTGGGGATTCTTCCCTGACTCCAGAAAAACGTGCAGTTGTCCCTAAGTGCACACAAGGAAGCCCACCAAGGCTTGCTTTCCCTTCCTCTTGGCCTCCCCTCCCCCTCCTGCTGCTCTCTCTGTGATCGATTCACATCTCAGTTCTTCAAGCTTCCCAACGGAGCCATATTTCCCTCAGGATATCCCCTCACGCTGTTCACTTGAGTGTTAACATTCCTTTGTAACCCTTTCCTTCTCATACGGTATGTATGTGGTTCTGATTTGTTCCTCTGGTATTAGAAGTCAGTCACTATTCACAGGAAGACATTTTTGATCATGATGTTAAGAAGACGCATGCTCTGGGTCTCAAGGCATATAGACTGTGGTCTGTAACACCTTTATTCTGCATTGCCTGCATCCTTAGCTGAATTGTAAGTCTCATGCTGACCAAGCTATGCATTGAGTTATATCTCACAGAGTTTATAGTCTGAAGTCTTGTCCTGCACATGTAGCCTTCTTTGGAGATAAGTTTTTATAGCTAGAGTTAAAGGGTACTCACCAGAGGAGGTTATAACCTAATCTAGATGATGTTCTTCTAAAAAGACATCCATGTGAGGAAAAGGTTATGTCAAGATAAAGGTAGAGATGCTTTGATGAGCCAAGAAACTTGAACCATGACCAGAAAGTACTAAAAGCCAGGATCTGGCACAGGGTGGGTCTTCCTTCACAGCCCTGAGGAGGAACCAAAGCCATCCACATGGACTTTCAACTTCCAGAACTAAGAGTCAACCTGTGGCTGAAGCAATTTAGTATTCTCGGAAACAAATACAGGCAAAAATCATTCCTTCATTATTTTCGGCCATTTGTATCTACAGATTAGCATAGCAACTGGGATAAAAGTTAAATTCAAATCTATTAAAAGAAAGAAAAACAGAACAAAACCATGTACTATGAACATGAAAAGAAGCTGTGGTTCCTGCCCCCTGAGGATCCCATCACACAAAGAGAACACAGACAATCCAGTGTGAGCCACTGTGGGTACCAACCTGCTAACTCAGACGGTTTGAGAAATGCTGGGCAGCCATCCCAGAACTCTGAGGCCTGAATCTCAAAGTACAAGTTAGGTCAAGCAGAAAAGAGAACTGGAACGGAGGGAGTGTGGAGCTGAGAGATTTGCTGAAGAGATGAGTAGAGAACTTATATCAGCATACTGGGGCTGGAAGCCAATGATGGATTTATAGTAGAGAGACATGGCTGGTCGGCACTCAGCGTTAGAACGTTCTCTCATTCTTTCATTTCCACTAACATGCTTATTGTTCTTTTCAGACATTGGAAGTTGTTTCAGACATTAGACATTGTTGCTGTTACTTTTGTTTTTCTTTGTTTATTTTGTTTTGTTTGGGACACAAGTTTGCTCTGTGTAAACTTGTATAATCAGAAGTTTTGGGCCCAGGCTAGCCCCGCAGTCTAAATGAATCTCTTTTATCTGCAACCTGGCCTAATGTGAGGTTTGGACTTGTAACCTTGTTTGACTTTTAAATAATTATATAAAGGCTTATATTAGTTATATGTTGCTTGGCTTATGGCTCAGGCTTATTGTTAGTTAGCTCTCCCATCTTAACTCAGTTTTATTACTTGGTTTTGTCACATGGTTCATGGATTATTTGTATTTTATTATATCTTGCTTCTTGGGTGGTTGGGTCGCATCTGTGAGTGACTGTCTATTTTATTATTATTATTTATTTATGCTTGGATTTCCAGCCTGACTATAAGCTAGACTGCCATAGGCCAAAACAGTTCTTTTATTATCTAATGATAATTCACAGCATACAGAAAGACATCCTACATCACTTCCAATTTTCTTCCTAATCAAAGAGGAAGGTTTTTATTTTAACATAGTAAAATGATATATAATAAAATACTTGTTAGGTAATAATTATAGTTATAACTTTTAGTTTTTTTGTATTTCGTAAAATTAAAGAAAATATTTTATTATTTATTTTATTTTTGTGAGTTTAAAGTTTTATATTTATTATCATGACTAAGGAGAACTATAATTATAATTATTTAATCTTTAACTATATTAAAGACCATAGAAGGATATAATATTATTTGAGTAAACAGAAAGTTTAAGCAACTTTTAAAATTGATAAAGGTGACATTTGGCTGTTTGGACAGTTCAAGGTTTTTTTTTTTTTGTAACATTGGGGCATTTATTTTTAGTCTATAAGCTTAGAGTCTTTGGCAGACTTTTTTGAAGGACTATTTTATTTATCTTGTCATAACATGTCAATTGTTTATTTGTGTGTGTGTGTGTGTGTGTGTGTGTGTGTGTGTGCACGTATGTCTTGTAAAATGTTTGGCAGTTTTTCTGTGAAGCAGGAACTTGAAGGGCTATTTTGGCTTTTTGGTGTGTGTGTGTGTCAAAGTTTAGAGGTCATTTTTTATGGGCCTTGTATGTTTAGCTTATATAGCATATTGATGAGTAGTTAAGGCAAGAACAGTCTCTTGCCCAGTGGTTAACTTTTGTTATAAAAAAAGTAAATTTTAAATGGAGTTTTTTTGAAGTTGAAGACATCCGACATCACTCTTGGCTGTCCTGGAACTCACTCTGCATCCTAGGCTGGACTCCAGCTGATTGAGATCCTCCTGCTTCTGGCTCTCGGTGGGGGGGGGCTGGAATTAAAGGCATGGGTCACCACTGCCAGCTGGTTTATCAACCCACAAACTCAAGAGGTGGCTGGAGTCCCAGCAGCTGGCCTTGCAGGGTAAAGCAGTGACATAGGATGGAGGAGCTGACCACAGCCCACCTCCCCCCTCTCCATTTCCCTTTCTATCTCTTCAGCAGATGCAATGTGCCACTATATTTAAATCCAAGCTACCCCATTCCCTCCTATAATCAACCATTAATTCTTGGAAGCTGGCACAGACCATGTCATCATTCCTCAAAGCCGCAAGCTTGAAGCATACAATTTCTCAACACTGGGGTAAAGCCAAGCACATCTGTAATGTTTCTGTTCCCATTTGCACATCCCTGCTTTGTTAAACCAAAGTCCTGTGATCACCGTGGAGACTCAGAGGACAGGCAGGATCCCAGAGGACATAGGCCATTGCAGCACAGTCTTTTCATGGGAGACAGGAGATTGAATCAGGGCTCCCCTACCCCAGAAGCTCTGTTCCATAGCTAAATGTGATGAAGAGCGGTGTCTGCAAAGAACATCATCTATTTGGCATGAGATCTCTTTGTCGCATTATTTCTCACTACAGCCCAGAGAGTGTATGGCAATCTTGAATGTTATCCTCAAACCTAGAAAGAAAAGTCAGGAGATAGAACTTACAATGAAAGGTAAGAAAATATTACTGGATCCGCCCACAGAGTCTGAGAGTCCGAGCACCAGGCAGCGAAACTCCAGGCCACCCCTGAATCCATCAATGGAGCTTCAGCATCTGGAAACACCTGGCCTCCTGAAAAGCAATTTGATGGGTGTCACTTAGCACTACAGACATTTATTTACAGAGCACATTCGCACCTGTAGACCCCAAATGTCACAGGACTCACTTGCTGACCTTTGGCTGATGGCAGGGGCTGGCGTTGACATTTGCACAGGCTTTGGCACATGTCTTACTGGGTCATCCTTCAGAGGCACAGAAGGACAGCTGCTGAGCTGGTGGCTCACCACAGAGCAAGCCACCTACCACCAGTGTGGAAAGAGCTAGAAATTGACTGTGTGGAATTTCCCTGCTGTTCTGGGTGGACTTTGATGGGTTTATCTTCTACTTCCTCTCCCAAACCTTTGAAGGGGCACTTCCACCAATACAGTTGAAATCAGCCACCCTAGTCCACTCCATTAGATGCTGAATTTCTGCAGTAGGAGGCGGTGTTTGTCTGTTACTAGAAGGGTACACATGAGTAGCAAAGGCAGGTAGTGTTTGGGCCATGCCAGCCACTTCTTCCTCTGGCTGACCCTAGGAATCTACTCTGTGCAGAAAATGTTGAAGCCTCATCTCCTTCCCCATACCAGGACATTAGTGGGGATTAATATGTTCAAAGCCCCAGGAGATTTAGAAAGGAGAGAAAATAGAAACCTGGGATTCTGTGGTTGCATTCATACACCTTCATTTATCAGTCACTGCTAAGCAAGATGGCAGGAGGGAAATTCAAGCTTGAAGCTAGATCCCACTGACATAGCTTTCTGCAAACCTGTCCCCTCGATGCTATGTCTGTATTGGTGGGACAGAGTCTCCTAGGGCTGCTATAAACAAGTGTCACATGCCGGAGGATCACAACAGCAAACAGGTGTTCTTTTCCAGTCTCAGAACACATAAATCAGAAATTCAGGTTCAGATGGCGTTGTGCTCCTACCAGGTCCTCCAGAGAATGATGCTTCCTAACTCTGGTTTCCAATAACTACAGAATGAACTTTGGTCTGGCTCTGCAGACACCGAATTTATAGGGATCCATTGTTACTGTATTATCTCACAAACTCAAGGCTTTTGGGACCATGCAAATAATACAAATAATGCAATGGAACATGGCGGCATTTAGAGGAGCTACTTGCAGGCTCAGATAAACTGATGATCAATAGCAGATATGTGGCTGAATGTCCTGTTGGTGTGTCTTTCTAATTTTTAAGAGAAAGACAGAGAAATAATAACTCATTATTTCTGTGTGTGCATGTGGTAGCGGGGGGAGAATAGATACACATATAGAGAGACCAAAGAACACCTCAGGAATTATTCTTCAGGCACTATATTTTTTGAGTAGCCCTGGCTTGGAACAGGTTCCTCTTCTGTTAATGCAGTTCCCAGATTGTGGCACTTGGTTATCAAGAGTCATTGCCACCAGCACAGATGCAGCATCTCACACTGGGTATAGCTTGCCAACCAGGTTGGCCAGTGGGCTTCAGGAACCCCATCTGTCTTCATCCCTCCGAACTTAGATTACAAGGACATACCAGTATGCTTGTTTTTGTTTGTAGGTTTTGGTTTGTTTGCTTGTTTTTAATGTGAATCCTGGGGATCCAACTCAGATCCCTCTTGGGCTTTGTAAGAACCTTACCACCTGAGCCATCTCCCAACTCAATAATTCATATTTTTAAAAACTGCATGGCCCAAATGAAGTGCATCTGTGCGCCTGATTTTTAGACTCCGCACTACTCCGTTCTGATAGAATTATGCATCATAAACTCAGGAAGCAAGGTCAGAGACTTGGGAGTAAATAGCAGCGATTTCTCTGAATGTGCTAGATATTTCTATTGTCAACACTTCTAAGAAAGGGCCAGTTCTGGGGACAGGAACTTAGTAAGAAATAGGCAGGGCCTCTGGAGAGTCACCCTGAATCATAGGCTATGTTCTGCTCAAAGCCTACTTCACCCTACTCAGCCCCTCAGGGGGTAAACCTGGTTGCCAGTTCCAGAGAAACAAGCTAGAAGCCTGCACCTACTATCTCTGTAGACTAAGGAAGAAGTCTAAAGTACTCTACATCCCCTTTCTCAAATTTTCTCAAGATCTTGCTAAAAGTTTTAGCCAAATTTTACTAGTGGGCAGAGGGGGTGTGGGAGGGCAGAGGGGGTGTGGGAGGGCAGAGGGAGAAGGCAGCACATATATCTCTCACAGGCCTGAATGGAGTGAACTTACCCAAGCAATGGCCATCTCTGCAACACCAGCAGCTGAGAGCATGACCATGAAGCTCAGGAAAAGAGAAGAGTCTAGCCTCAGAGTCATGAGGAGCCTGGTCCTATACACACGTGTCATGGCCTCCAGGAAGCTCCAAGTATATCTTAAGGATGCTTTCAGAAAGTTTTCACTAACTGAACTATAACCTGGAAACAACCTAGATGTCCCTCAACTGAAGAATGGATTAACAAACTGTGGTACATCTACACAATGGAATACTACTCAGCAGTAAGGAAAAATGATATTCTAAAATTCACAGGCAAATGGATGGATTTGGAGAATATCCTCCTGAGCGAAGTCTCACAAACTCAGAGAGATAAGCAGGGGATGTACTCACTCACT
>PVIH01027362.1:0-17078 GCA_004025045.1 Sigmodon hispidus | reverse complement strand
AACAAGAAAAAAAGCCAAACATGCCCAAGCGGCAAACCACAACCACGGAACAGCTTGGGATCAGAAACACCCTGGACTGACCCTTTGGATCCCACTCCACCTAGAGGAACACCTGACTCACTCTTGAGGGAGGGGGGAAAGAACTGGATTTGGCCAGAAGTGGAGACTGATCTAAGCATTACTGGGTCAGTGGGACCATCGGACCGTCTGCTCCCTGCCCAGGGAGGGGATGAGGAGTTGCAGAGGAAAAAAATGACCAGATGTGTTGGGAGGGGGAAGAGACCTTGAATAAGGATATACAGGGATGGAAAAAAAAAATTCAGAGGGAAAGATGAACACAAAGAAAATATAGGTGTAGCAATCTTATTTGTATTTCTTCCCTTGATATACCATGCTTATCATTCTTATCCTCTGTATAGTTATTGTTAACTCTTCCACAATTTAAATTCTTTTTACTGTGTTTTTTTTTGATAAATACAAAATAAAGAAGGAAGAAAAAAAAAAAAAAGAAGTTTCAAGTTTACATGTAGAAAACTTCTTTTCATACTCTGAGATTATCCTCCCCTATGAATCCACCATTCCTTATCATGGCATTCTCTGTACCTTCCTGTGGTATGTGCAGACACATAAAATGTAAAGTGCTTTCTGTACTTCATGGGCCTGCAGAACCATGGGACAGAGACCCATTGGTACTTTGCAATGAATCTCCAGCCTCACTTCTTCAGCTTGGAATTAGAATTAGATAACCTGTTGGTGCAACATGTTACTCAGATTTCTTGCATTCTCAGCTCCTGAGACTTTTCCTCAAATTTATTGTTATTTTAATAGTGTATATTCATTCATTATATTAAATAATAGGTTTCATTTTGACATTTTTATATTGTAGTCATTTAAATGACAATGCTTCCCTGTCCCCCCACAGGATCAGATGTTGGAACAGTTGTCACTAATTGGTGATGCTGTTTGGGGATGTTTAAGAGGTGAGGTCTTGCTGGAGAAGTGTATCATTGGAGGTAAGGCTTTGAGTTTAAAGGCGTCCATCTGTTCAAGTTTGCTCTCTCAATTTCATGCTTGTAGTTAAGGATATAAGCACCCATCTTCTTGATCCTGTCATTATGCCTGTTTGTTGCCATGTTTACCCACCATAATAGTTAGTTAGTTAGCCATAAGCCAAACTAAACTGCTTCTTACTTAAGTTTCCTTGTCATGGTGTTTATCACAGCAACAGAAAAGTAGCTGATATACATACATATATACATCATGTTCTTCAATCACATTTACCTATACCCCACAGCTCCTTTTGTCTGTTTGTTCCACACTTTTCCTTTCTGATGCTCTCCTAATCTTCTATCTTTATGTTACACACACACACACACACACACTCCACATACAATACAAAATATGCAGTATTAATCAGTTAATCAGTTTGGCTTATTTTATATAGCATAATGATTTGAGTCTATATTATTTTCTTATACATGATGATTCCATTATTTTTTATGATTAAATAAAACTCAGAGCTAGTTGATCCCAGCAACTCATATAAATTTAACTAAGACCAAATAACTGCCCTTCCCTATCAGGGAAAGTTATCCTTTTTAATGAAGCATGTAGCTTCTGTAGGGACACACAAGAAATTGTGAGGGAAGGAGATGACACCCATCTAGTCAAGTGATCATCGGGGCAACAGGTACCTCACCCAGGTCACCCTCACATTCCATGTCTTGGCAGTTGTGAACAGGACTGCCATACATGACTGTGGGCACAGATTCCATTAAGGACAGCAAGATCAGATGTTAGTTCTATTCTTGAGGAACCTCCAAATTGATTTCCAAAGAGGCAGCTCCACGTTTGTTCTTTTCTCTAGAGAGCCAAACCCAAATGACAGGGCCCACAGTGGTCACCTGCTTCCCAGCGCTGTGTTGCCTTATTTCTTCTGCTTTTTTTCTCATATTCTAGGATCCCAGTCTTCATGTGTTGTGAATCCCCACAGGGGTGGAATGCTTAGCCACGACAGCCTCTTACTTCCCATGTTTCTATTGCTGCTTCTTAAGGTCCTCACTGACAGTCTTTCTTAACTTTGTTCTCAGAAAAGGATGGTTGTCTGGAAGCCCTGTCTTTCTGACACTGCTGAGGTCTGGTAGTCGTGTGTGTGTGTGTGTGTGTGTGTGTGTGTGTGTGTGTGTGTGTGTACCAGGGTAGGAGGAGGGGTGTAAGTGGACC
This sequence comes from Sigmodon hispidus, assembly GCA_004025045.1. Lineage (NCBI taxonomy): Eukaryota > Metazoa > Chordata > Mammalia > Rodentia > Cricetidae > Sigmodon > Sigmodon hispidus. Next base: position 14,855 of record PVIH01027362.1, on the reverse strand, counting down.
TAAGGAAGAGAGATCACTTTTTCCAGTGCCACACCTGCAGGTTTTATAGCTGTCATTCTTTCTCTCCTTTTGGTCCCCCCTGTATGGCTGTCTCTCCCTCTCTCCTGTGGATTCATTGTCCCCCCCCCTTTGCATGCAGCCCCTTTATTACCCTCCTGCAGACTTTAGTGTGTTGTCTGCCTACCTCCCACTGGGCCCCTGGTGACAGTTTCCCTGGCTATGGTCATTGTCGCATGAGCTGAATTTAAATGTAAAAACTGATTTTTTCTTTATTTTGCCATTGTGCAACAACAGTCCTTTCCTAAATGTACAGAAAACTTGTGTAATTTGATTCAAGAGATTTTTGGGAAGAATAGAAATAGAAAAAGTGAGCAGAGAAAACAAGGAGGCTACCATACCAAAAAAATAAAAAATGGAAGTTTATAATATTATAATTTATTAAGACTATCATTCAGTTCTTTATGTTATCATGTTGTTTTTAATGGCATCTGGATTAAGAAGACAGTATTCTGGAGGCTGAGGCAAGAGACTTGTATGTTTAAGGTCAGCCTCAAGATACAGAAAGACTCTGTTTCAGATAGATAGATAGATAGATAGATAGATAGATAGATAGATAATAGATAGATAGATAGACAGACAGATAGATAGATAAATAGGTACATACATACATACACACATACACGGATAAATACATAGGTACATAGGTAGATATATAAATAGATATTTTACATCTTAATAGGTAGTATAATTTTGAAAAGTGTCAAATTAGTGATCTAATCTAAATCCTAAATTTTATATTCTAGAAAAACTGAAGTCTAGAAAAGAGAATTTAACTCATTTATTCAATGAATGCTCTCCTAAGCATTCCTGAGCACAGTCTCTCCTCTTGTACTAAGAACTGTTTATTTAACATTACAATGTACCTTCTTTTTCTGGGTTCATAAATCCATAGATGATAATCCTTACAGACTAAACATGCAGTTAGTTTGGCTGAATGCTGAGGCAACCAGGGGCAAAAACAATCACAATCTACATCCTAAATACTATCTTTGTAATTTAAGGTTCTAGTAAAGTATCTGAGCAAAGAAAAGTGGGTTTCAGACAAAGGCCAGCCATAGCAATGGGGTACAGAACCATTCTCAGGACGGGAGTGAAAAGCGGTGGAAGCAAATCTAAAGAAAGAGGCTAGGTTCAGATCCTGCAGTATCGAAAGCCTTCTGAAGAGTTCTGCCCTATTGTCAGTGTTGATAAGGTAGCATACAGTACGGATGGGGCAGTTGGAAGAGTGGTGCCTGCCTGGAGCTCAGGGAGAAGAGGCCAGGTGACAGAAATGAGGATGAGAGTGTTCCCTTGGCTGGGGGGTGTGAATGGAAGATGAACTTACAGGAAGAGGTGACTGAGAGTGACATCTTAGCTTTTTAGATGAAACCCTGGCAATGTAGAAAGAGTGACTTACCAGGTTCCTGAGACACAACTACTATGTCAGGATGGGTCCAAAGGGGAGAATTTTCTAGATCTGATGTTCTTTGATTCTCTAGAGTAACTATACATTACCAGCACAAACTAGAAGCATGCTGGAGGAGGAAACTTCAACTAAAAAAAGGCCACTTTAAGATTGGACTACAGGCAAGTCTCTGGAGTATTTTCTTAAATAATAGTTGATGTGGGAGGGTCGAGCCTCATTAACCAAGCAGGTTCTCATGCAGTGTATAGGAAATCAGGCTGAGAATGTCTTGGGGAGAAAGTCAATGAGAGGCATTCCTCTACGGCCTCTGCCTCAGTTTCTGCCTCTAGGTTCCTGCTCTGATATCGGGCGATGATGACATTAAGGTGTAGCCCAAATTAAACACTTTCTTCTCTGAGTGGCTTTTTGTCATGGTATTTATTATAATAGTAGAAAGCAAACTGAGGCATGTTCTTGTGTTGAAGACTTGTTTTCTAGCCCATAGTGCTATTCTAGGATGTTCTTACCTGTGAAAGTAAGTCACTTTGAAGGCTAGATCCAACCCTAGCTGCTACTGGCTCTCTATTTCCTGGTCTACCATGTTGTAAGCAGTTTTCCCACATGCTCCTGTCATCATAGTGTGGAATATTCTACTTTCCCCACCATGGTGATTGAACCCTATTAAACTGTCCTAAAGCAAATCTTTCCCAACATGAGTTGTTTTCTGCAAGTCTCTGGCCACAGTAATGCAAAAGTAGCTTATGAGGCAATGGAGAGAGGATAAGGAGTGGTGTTCACAAGGCCCAGGGAAATGATGAAAAAGTCTATATCATTCCCACATATGCATTCTTGGTCATATTCTTATTCAAATAGGTCATATTCTCAGAGCCACAATAATAAGTCAGTACACTTAAAACATGGCTTAAAGAAATAAAAATTTTCCTATCATATACCTAGAGGTGAGAAGCTGTGTTCTAGGTACTGAGAAGGGGGAAGGCTCCATTGTGATTTCCAGGTCCTCATGACTTATGGCAGGATCATTCACATCTTTGCCTTCATCTTGGCTCTGTCTCTTGTTTAAAGTGTCTCTTATAAAGGATAGATTCTCAGATGTAGAGACATATAGATAAGCCAGAATTATTGACCCGGTGTTCTGGTTTAGTTTCAGTAATAAATAACATGATCAAAACCACTTGATGAGGGAATTGTTTATTATATCTTATAGGTTAAAATCCATGTGAAGGGAAGCCCAGGCAGGAATCTACAAGCAGAAACTGAAACAGGAACTATGAAGGAATACTACTTACTGCTTTGTTTTCCTCACTTAGGACATGCCCACAGGCCAATCTAATGGAGGCTATTCTTTAGCTAGTGTCTCCTCTCCCCAGGTGTATGAAGCTGATGGCACAAGGTCTACTCTTCTGAGCTCCACATAAACATGTAGCTGCTAAATAATAACCTTAACCTTGTCCCCAAGATTCATGTTAATGTCACAATATAAAACTTAGTACAAATTTAAAGTTATCACAGTCTTTAAAATGTTTAACACTTTAAAAGTCCAAACTATTTTAAAAATCCAAAGCCTCTCAACTCTAGGTTCTTATATAATCTAAAGTAAGTTACATATTTTTTAATTTCAAAAAGGAATAACCTGATCATAAAAATAATCAATGTTAAGTAAAACCAAAGGCCAGTAGCATAGCTCAATGTCTGATACCTGAGACTAACTCATGATCTTCTGCCTCCTAGGGGCTCACACAGCTCTTTTTCTCTGACTCTTCCATTAGTAGCACATGCAGTATGTGACATGCGCTTAAGCCACTTATAGTTCATACCTGTCATCGTTTTTGATGAGCCTCCCACCATTTTATTTCCCCAGTGTCCTGTTATCTCCACTGTAACTAAGGTTCTGTCTTCACTAGTGGCCTTCCCTGATCTCTCACAGTGCCAAGCCCCATCCACTTCTTCCCATGACTGTTTCAGCCTTAGGGTCTCCATTGTAACTGAGGCTTCATTTTCACCAATGTCTTCTTCTGGAATATCTTTCAACTCTACCATGTAGTGCTAAACCTTATTTGTTTTCCATGACCCCATCATTTTTTAAAACCAATACCACGAGAGAGACTTACATATTACCAAGTTCAGCTGACATCTTAAGACACAACCTTGGCTTCAGGAGCTTTTAGTATTGACCCTAAAATAATATTTCTAAAAGATTCAGCTCAATGATGGTGGTCTCTTAGTTAGTTGGTGACTTTCAGCTCCATCTAACCAGCATTGATTGTCTCAGTAAACACAGGATTCACTTCTACAAATCCTTAACTAAAAATAATCACACAAACATTCCCAATAGAGTCTTTGTTTCTTTATGAAACTTTTCAAGCCAAGATTTCATTGTTTGCATTACTTTAAGGAATTTCATCTTCTAAGCTCAAAGAGAACAGCCCATTAAAAAATACTGATTGCTCAGTTGCTCAAAGTTCTAAAATCCTTCCATAATTCTCCCAACAAAATAATATGGTCAGGTACATCTTAGGAATGCCCTAGTCTCAGTACCAACTCCTGTTTTGGTTTACTTTTTGTGGTTAAACACCATGACCAAAAGTAACTTGGGGGGGAAATGATTTATTTCATCTGACAAATTATAGTCTATTGTTGAAGAAGCCATGGCAGGAACTCATGGCAGAAACTGAGGCCATAGAGAAATACTGTTTACTGGTTTATTTCCAGGCTCAATTTCAGCTATCTGTTCAGCTGTCTATATCCCAGGTCAACCTGCCTAAGGATGACACTGCCCATAGTGGGTTGGAGCCTTATACATGAATTAAGAATCAAGAAAATGGCCCACTGAAGTGCCCAAAGGCCAATCTGATTGGGGCAATTCTCTAAAGGTAGTTCTCTCTTCTCAGGTGTGTCAAGCTAACCATCAAGATCAGCCATCACATGTTGTTTGAAATCCCTGCCATAGCTGTATCCATAAAATCCTGTGTGTTAACTAAGATTCCCAAATGCAGATTCCAGATTGGGAGATGAGGATGTCATTTTAGTGACCACCACAGACCAACTCCCTGATGTGAAAGTGCTCATATCAGTAGTCTCAAAAGACTTGCTGATATATCATTTTTACATGTATCTATGTAAAAGCCTAGTGAGAAGAAAATTCTGTATACTTGAAGGACTTGTAATAAAACCTTTGACCTTTCAGACCCAATCCATGTACCTAAGTACTCAGAGTGTGAAGGCTGGTCAGACATTACATTTTATATGTTGTCAAATTAAAGTATAGGCTATATTTTTAGCCAGTCAATAGGGAGGTGTGCTAAGAATAAGAGCTTGCTGGGATTCCCATGAACCTTGATGTCTAAGGAGCATTCCCTGGCATCTGGTCTACAAACATGAACCCTACTGTGGATTTAACTGCTACCCAGAACCTCCCATATTCTAGATACTTTTCTCAAAAGATTCTAAATTCTGAGAAATCAAATCTGAAGTCACTTTTCCATGGAATCCTCACAGAATTCACCTGAATGCGCCACTTAGCAGAGTTCTGTTTAATTTCAGATGAGAAAATTATTTTAGAAGTATGTTTCTGTATTCAGTTGTGTCACAAATATTCTTATCACAGGGTTCTGAGATAGTGAATGTTACTGCATGCTGAAGATTGTGTTTGTTAAAGGCAGCAGTAGATGTCCTGCCACACACTAGCATTGGTTCTTGTGGGAACTGCCATATCTCCATCCTGCTGCTGAAACTGTGGAGGAGAAAGATAATGAGATTTTCTTCTCCCCTTTAAATCATGTCACAAAAGATACAGAGAAACTTAGGTCTCCAAAGAAATTTCTGCAAACTTCTGAAAACATTCTTTACAAAGAAGGCCATTGTGTTACCTCTTGAATATCTTCACAAAGGAGAAATATCAAGAGAAGAACCCTGATTTGAAAGAAGGCTTGGCTGTGGCTAATTGTCCATGAAAAACAACATTGTTTTCCAAAATTCTTTAGGTGTAAGATTGAGGACTGAGGACTGAGGAGACAATTCTCATTGCTCTAGTTCTAAGTATACATGGAAAAGAAACAGGTTCATTCTACACATGATGGGTAACTATGTGAAGCTATTGAAAGAAAGAGCAAGCCAACCTGCTGCACATCCAGCAAGCTCCATAATTAGCATCTGAGATGATTATATTTCATATTTAAATCATAAGCAGTTAAAAGTGCATCTCTAATTTACTTCATCCTTCTCTAAGGAGATCCTAAGGGCTGAGTTTCTATAGAATTATTAAAGTTTTCAAGTATAGATTCCTATGCTCCATAGGTTCCTATATAGTTCAGGGGCATGAACTGTTAACTTCCTGAGTTTATGAATCAATGGTAGAAGGCATGTATAGTGTGTACAAGTCCCTGGTCTCCATGCTCATTGCCAACTAAAACAACACACACACACACACACACACACACACACACACACACACACACCCCTCTTTCTCAATTATTGCTATTTTAAAAGAATAGTTGCCTGTCCCACAGAGGTAATGATCAGGCAGGTGCAGGACCATATTGTACTCTGTATCTTGACCCCTTTAGACTGTCTGCACCAGCTCTGCACTGCCAGACAGCCCAAATACACCGCAGAGCCAGTATGTTAAGACAAGGCTCTGCAAACAGTGCTTGCCACCTTGAAGTGCTGGTCTCTTTTTCTTAAACTGTCTCTTAGATAAAGGAATGTCATGGAATTACAGGATTGAGGAGGAACATTCAGCTGGCAATTACAAGCGTTTGTTGTGGAACACAAAGATCTATCTTTTGCATATCTTACTTTTCCTGTCTTCCCGTCATGTGACAGGAGTCCCAGCTTTTCTTCTGCCCTCCCAAGCTTTCAAACATCTGTCCATTCTTCAACTTTTCTTCAGCTTCAAAATCTGTCCAAAACCTTTGGTCCAGACCTTTTCACTATTGTAACTGCCTCCTGATTTCTTGTCTCCATCTTCACTTTTTCAAAATAATGTGCTATATACCAAAGCAAACTTCGCTGAAAACAAATACAAACTGGGCCCACCTAACCACACTTAGTCAGCTTCCAGCCTGCTGCTGGAGTATGCCTAGCTTCCTTAAGGCAACATAAATATTTGTACCTTGCAGTCTAAACCCCCTACCCCAGCTCTTTCTCCCTCTGTGCTCATTTTCTTTAACAAAAAACCAGGCAGAAGAAAACTCTGGCTCACTGTGGTGATATGTTATATATTTAATAAAAACCACTCTGGAATATCAGAGAAGAGATCCACCCACAGTCAAGCCAGGCAAAGATAGCACAGACCATTAGTCTAATCACTTAGGAGGCAGAGATTGTTCTGGATTTCAGTGAGTGTAAAGGATAACAGAGCAGTTGTAACTCATACTTTTAATCCCTGCACCAGGATCCAGAGCTCTCTGGGAGTACAAGGCCAAATAGCTAGGCAGTGATGGTGCATACCTTTAATCCCACACCAGAGGGGGAGGAAGACAGGGAGTGGTGACCTACACCCAGGTGTGGTGACCTACCCCTTTAATCTCCTAACTCCAGAGACAGAGATCTTTCTATGAGTTCAAGACTGACTACTAAATCTTTAATCTTAACCTAGATGTGATACAGCTGGAAGAAGAAGCTATTTAAAGCAGGCATAGGAAGACAGATGAGGCATTAGAAGTGACCAGGAGTGAGGCTGAGGAAGCTGGAAGATACCTGGGTGAGATTTGGCTGTGGTGTTTCTGTCTTTGGTATTTCAGCCTGCCTCTGATATCTGGCTCTGAGTTTTTTTGTTTGTTTGTTTGTTTTTGTTTTTAATACTACCAGAACTAGTGCAACAGCTCACAATTCAGGTCAATATCAGTGAGACCATTTGGCATGGCTTGTTTACAGTTCAGAGGATCAGGTCAAAGAGAGAAGAAGCCAGGCTGGGCTACACCCTCAAATGCTTTTGCTTCCTGAAACTTACCTCTGCCAATCTCCTCAAACAGCACCACTAGTTAGGGCCCAGTTGTTTACATACATGAGGTTTGGAAGACAAGCGTCAACACATCTACCATCATGCTGTGCACATATGCCAGTGGATTTGGCCATCACTGAGCAAGAAGGAAATGCATGAGCCCAGATCTAGCTATGCCCAAACATGAGTAATTAAACAGTTGCTTTATTAACTCTGACAACAGACATGAACACAGCCCCAATCACAAACATTATAATTTTCCTACTCTCAGAAAGATACATGCAAGCTGTTGTAAAGGCTGCACTAATTGCTGAAAGGGATTCTGTTCTTTTTGCCTCCAACTGGCATTTACTGCAGACTTGTATGGTCCAAACTGCTCTCACTTATTATAAATTCAACTTGCTTCTAAGCTGATGCTTTGCATATTGAAGGAGCCATTTAATAAGGATTTTAGAGACTGTGTTCCATGGAACACTAGTTCAGCCAGGGGCTAAAAACGATTCACTGTTCTGTCTTTATAATAACAAGCTCCTAGCTTGTCTTCCCACCCAAGGTCTTCTCAACGCCTTTAATGTACTACATGTTATGATTTCTCTCTTTCTCTCTCTCTCACCGTCCCTCCTCCTCTCTTCTCTTTTTTCTCTTGCTCCCTCTCTCTATCCCCAATCTTTTTTTTCTTTAATTCTTTTCTCTCTACATACTAGGGGCTTAAATACAGACCCTTTTATTTGCTCAGGTTTTTCTGGTATTCACTGAGTGGCCCATGCAGGTCCTGAACTTACAATCCTCCTGCTTCAGCACCCACTGAAGTTGGAATCACAGGCCTGGCTGTATTGTTCTTTTTAAAAAGAGAATTGGGAAACTGTACTATGTGAACTGTTCCAAGCTCATTGTTACTGACAATTTATATTTACATGTGTGTTCTTCAGAGAAGTCTTGGCATACAGGTTTACCATGATCTCACTTGGTATGGTAGAAACCATTGCAACCATTATCTTGCCAATAAAGACAGCAAACCTCTGCTGATAACCAAAGGAGTGTGATGACAGGCTGAAGGTCACCAAGTATTTAGAGATGCACCTGGAATTTGTTTCCTCTGCTCTTGTGAAAGTCACATGTGATGTGACAGAATTTGCCTGGGGAGAGGAAACATACATGTCTACTTACTGCAGAAAGAAACCCATAACTAAACAAAGAGGTGACTACACCAAAGTCTAACAGTGAATTAATATGAAGTTTCTGTTCTGGTCTAGTTCCAAAGTTTGGACCTGCCCACTGCTGCTTAGGCCCCCTAAAATGACACAGATACTTATATTAATTACATTCTGCTTTGGCCTATGGCTCAGGCATGTTGCTAGCTAGCTCTTGCATCTTAATTCAACCCATTTCCATTAATCTGTCTTTCTACATGGCCCATGGCTTATCTGTGTTACTTTTACATGTTGATTCTTGGGCAGCTAGATGGTGTCTCTCCTTGACTCTGGCCTCCTTCCCCGATCTATGCTCTGATTTCCTGCCTACTTCTAAGGTACCTGCCATAGGCGAAGACAGTTCCTTTATTATCCAATGATATTCACAGCGTATAGAAAGACATCCCACATCAAGTAAACCAATGTGTTCTTATAGGATTACTTACAGGAGTCTGGGGCACTTACATAGATCAGGGATGACTGAAAGCTGTGTCACTTCATAGCCCACTCAAACATGGGTGACAACTGATGAAAGCTGTAACCCTGCCATTTCAGCTGCTCAAGGTCTCTGTCCCCTGCAGTTATTTGCTCTGTTTATATGGCTGGGGAGCAGCCCAGAGAATCTTCAGAGTTTCTATTTGCCCAGACCTGTGACTTTTTGTTTACCTCCTGAGGCTCATGAGTTTCCTCCTCCCTTCTGAAGGAGAGGTCTCAGTAAGAAACTGCCATGTAATAAACTTCATATTCCCAGAAGCCAGTGTTCTTGTTTGCAAATGGAACTGCTGAGGTATATGTCCCCCAATGACAAAGAGCTTCTCTGGTGAAAATAGTCATTCAGCAAAGGAGGGATTGGTTAGAAGGTGCTAATTTTCCCCAAAGCCCCCTGGACTTGAGGATGCTCCCCAACCCACTGTCACTTTGCTTTCTTTGTCACTTATCTACTTGTCTGGTGATCTAATATACACAAGAAGCTCCTGTGTACTGTAATAGCAGCAATAACTACAGCTAACATTTACTTGATACAATAAGAATCAGGTCATTTCCCTGATACTTTGTTCTATTATTATTAAATTCTCGAAAATTCAACCCAAGAGTAATGGTGAGAATGATATAATTTGCTCCAAGAACCAAGTATACATTGTTCCTCTGAAAGGGGAATCTGGAGCTGCACTTTGTAAGCGTATGAGGGGTAGAAGGGAAATTTGAGCATAGGATGAGCCAGATTGGAGCACTATATGTACAGAACAGGAATTGGTGTGTGGGGGGGTGTGTGTGTGAATGGGGTGGGTGTTTAATTGTTCTGATTAATATTTCAGGTCCTTGTCAGAATAAAGCTACAAAAAAAAGATACTAAGAGTGGAGAGCCAGCTATAGTGGAGAGGGCTGGATAAACATGACATTATGAACAGCAGTGGAAATAACTAAAATTATCAGACTTTCAATGCAGACTGTGATGCGTACAATGTTATCCCCTCCGTGGAAACTTCACAAAAGCCCCCTCACACAGCTTTGAGACAGTGCATGTGGGGAAGCTGCTACTGCTCAAAAGAACTTGGATGATGCTCGGAGAGGTGATGTGATGTGGAGAATAGAGTGTTTTCACTAAATACGATGTAAAAGAAGACACAACACAAACTGAAGGAACTAGTGGCAGGAACAGTGGAGAGAATTGAGCTGTGGCTCAGCAACAGAGAATATGTCCTAATGAGGGGCTGGTGGTGTAGCTCAGTGGTAGAGTTCAAGCCAGTGGTACAACGAATAAAGCATTGGATTATGGACCCAAGGATGCAGAATAAAAAAGTGTAATTAAAAACCCTAGAGTGGTTTATAATTACCATCTCCGTTCCTGACTAATTAAATGCTTCTTTATGTTTCGAATCTGTAGACTTCATCTTTGATCTCAAACCAAAAGAAACTTTGAGAGGTAGGAAAAGAGCACAAGATGCCATTCCTGTTGGTTACAAGGTTACCATAAGCAACACAGGGAGACCAAGTGTTGGAGCAGCAGGACAGTTTTTGGGGCATTAACACTCAAAGTTAGTAACAAAGCTCCAGCCTCATTGAGGCCACAGAGGTTCTCAGAGAACACATGGGTTCACATCATGCTATCAGGCTTAAATGAAGCTAAAAATTAATGGAAGGGTCTGCTCCTTGGGGAGTTTATCTCTATGCTGAGAGATGGTGGGAACACTGCCATCAGCAGGAGAAGATCACTGAGTTCAGTCAAAGGCTCATAAGGCTGGGAAAGCACATGATTCTTGTTGGTTTCAAGCATGAGAAGAGATACACACTACCAAGGCCACATGAGATTTTATTTAAGAGTTCCCAGGCGGGTGCAGAAGCAGAGGAGCAGGACAGAAGATCAGGAGACAGAGAGAGAGAGAGCCCAAACATGTGTGGTCTCTTTTAAGAGAAGGTGTGTGTACGGGTTTACGTAGTCACGTTTAGGGCGTGCCTCCGTATACATCATGCATCCAGGGAGGTGCTTCTGTATGCAGTACTGCAGGGTTTACGCAATCATGCCCAGGGGCGTGCCTCAGTACAAGGTGCATCCCACTTGAGCTGAGTTGGCTCAGCTACGTGGAGTGCCAGGAATCCTTACAATCCTAAAATAACATGTGCAGAGGCAAAGTGCCTAGTAACACAGACATAGCTTTTGAAAAATCAAATGCATTCTATAAGGAGGCAATTTACAGCCTTTGAGGGAGGGTGCAGCAATGAGCTGTTCTGTGGGTCAGCTTTCAAAATTAAAAAACAAACTAGAAATTAGAGATCATCCCTCATTAGCTATATGCAAATAACCCAGTGTTCTCCCCTATAATATGCCACTCACAAATTTACCACATTTACAGACACACACCCACCAGCATCATACACAGTACGTGTACCCAACATAACACACAAATAAATACCAAACATATACATCCCAAACATCACATACATCACATATACCGCACACCACACACACATACACAACTTCCAAACATCACACCACAAACAATACACTATATAATACAAAGACATATCCACAAAACATTACATACATATTACATATGTTATACACATATTACATATATACATTACATACATAGAAACTGCACACCTATCTATACTCCATATATTTCTTACAAATATACACATGACTAACATACATCACACATACAGAACACACATGCCATACACATGCTGCACTTTCCACACTGTACACTTGTATACCATACACACACACACATACACACACACACACACATACTCACATATATACACACAGGACTCTATACACACATGTGGTAGTATGTTACATATTTAATAAAACCTGGAATACTAAGAGATCAACCCACAGTCAAAAACCAGGCAGACATAGCTCAGCAAGTTCTTCAGCTTTGAGTACAAGGCCAAACAATTGGGCTTCAATGGCACACACCTTTAATCCCAGCATAGGAGTGGTGACCTACACCTTTAATCCCATAACTCCAGAGACAGAGAACTTTCTGGGTTTCTGTGAGTTCAAGGCTGACTACCAAATAGAGTAGCTTCCACTTTTAATCCTAACCTGGACAGGATACAACTAGGGAGAAGGGTATTTTGCTGGGAGCCAGGGCTAAGGTCCCCATTGTCTTAAACCATGCCATGAATTTTTGTGGTTTCTTTTTACTATGAGTTCAGTCTCTTCCCAGACCACTGGTGACTCCCTTTAGGCAATTGACTGATAATAGGTAGATTTCCATAGTAACACACCTTTTAGCAAAACATCCTCTAACTGGAATTTCCCCACCCTATGTGCCTACTGCACTTCCCCTTTTGAGTTTTTATTTAGCTGCTGGCTGAAAAACAAAGTTTTAGAGCTTGATCAGAAAATTTCTGTCTTGTTCTCATCCTTGCGTTTCTTGCCCCCCCCCCATTTGTTTCTCCCCTGCTTCAGGTTCATGTGAAGACTCTGCTGGCCAGGGCAGTATTTAAGGCAGGTGTAGGCAAACAGCAGTGAGGCAGTAAGGTGGAAGTCACCAGGAGCAAAGCTGAGGAAGTTAGAAGGTAGCTGGGTGAGATTTGACTGTGATGTTTTCTTTCTCTGATATTTCAGCCTTTCCCTGATGTCTGGATCTGAATCTTTTTCAGTACGATCTGAATTCGTGAAACACGCACAGGCCTCTGAAATTTAATTTTTAAAAGTTCACACACATTTTGCAAAGAACTTTACTATCTATTATTTCAGCTGGGTTTCTTACAGCAATTCTATTAAACAATCACAGATAAGTTTATTATTTTTCATTAACAGATAAGGCCTCTCAAAGTCAAAGAAAATCAAGTAACCTGGAAGCTACTCCTTGCTAGGTTCTTCATAGAAACCTATTAGGTCACTTTGGATTGCAAATAATATTCCCCCCACTCATTTTGGCTTAAATAAGCAAAGCAGGATAATTAGTTTTTTTTTTTTTTTTTTTTTTTTTTTTTTTTTTTTTTTTTTTTTTTTAACTGAGGTCTGAAGGTAGCTTTTTCTCCACTAAAGACAAAACCCAGTGTCCAATCTGACATGGGTGCCATTAGAAGTCAGTTTCTTGCTCTGACATCTTTGGGTTGTTCTCATTTTTTGGTTAGTTTCTCCTGTGGTGATAACAAGAGAGCTACGGGAAACTCTGGAATTCTCTCTACCTATTCAACCCCAGCAGAAGCCACACATCTCTCTTCAACACAGAAAAATAATTTACTTCAGAGAAAAATTTAGAATGACAACAGATAGTTCATTTTCTTTTCCCAATGACTTTGACTCTCCCAGGGCAGTCAGTGTTGTTGTGGCTCAGTAATGTGTTTAAATTCCCTTGTAATTCCCTTTATGTGGTCTACATTTGTGCAGGCACCACTAGATGATCACAGCATATCTACCTGAGGTTTTCAGAAGCTTCCTTCTTACCCTCTTAATACAGAAGTGTATGAAGCTGGTAGGATCTGAGGTGCAGATTGAAATCTTAATCAGGAATACACACACTAAAGTCACACACTTTCTTTGACTTTGTTTTTTTATAGTTGTTGTTTGGGCTGTTGAAAATTTATCAGTCACCGATGATTTTTCTAGAATTTTTTCTGGCTGTCAAAAATAAGTATTTCCTCAGTAAAATCCTAAAGGACTAAACAGTCGTGGGAATGAAGCATGGAAATGCTTGTGTGCATTCTTCATTCTCTCCTTGCCTCCTGCACTCCCCAATGGACCAAGATAACAAAGCTGGAATTGGGAAACCCTCCTCTGAGTGGCAGGCCTCTGAGTGTTATCTGTAAGGATAGAACCTCCAAGTTAGAGTTCATGTATTTACTGTTATACTCTGCACAAAACAATTGGCTTCATGAAGACAGAGCTAACTATCTCTAATTTGGATGCTTAAAAAAACAACAACACCGAATATGACTAATAACTCAGACATTAAAAAATAATAGGATAGGGGCTGGGGAATGACTAAATGAATAAGATTGGTTGCATTGCTATTTGAGGACCTAAGTTCAATTCTTAGTACCTATGTAAAAAGCTAGGTATGGTCATATGCATGTCAGTAAGCCAGTATTGTGAGGAGTAGGGGCAGGTGAATACTTGGGGCTTTCAACCAACATAGTGAGATCTGGGTTCAGCGAGAGATGCTTGTTCAAGGGAAGAAGGCAGAGAGTTATCAAAAAGGACACCCACGTCCCCCTCTCACCTTTAGAACTGCACCTGCCAGGTTTCTTCCCACCCTCCCTATCTCCCCTTTCTTTCTCACTGAGTAACAGATGAGGAAAGTGTTGTCCTCAAGTGACAGTTCCATCTCCAATCCTATCTTGGTCTCATCCAGAACCTGATGCTTAAGGTGACATCCAGCTCAAGTGACAACATAGTAGAGCCAGCAGTGACTGCCAGGAGACTATAACTTACTGCTCTGCTCTTAGCAGACAACTAGTTGCTGTAAGAGGACTTGGCTCTGTTGATCAGACAGAGCAACGTGTCTGCAATGAGAGAGATGGTGGCCTCCTGCAGTATTTGGCTATTGAAGCCTAACCTATTAGAGAGCTTGTGCCAGCTACTTTTCATGGCAACTTGATAAATGCTGAACTTATCTAAGAGCTGGGAAATTCAGTTAAGAAAATGGTTCCTCACTACAGTTCCTGTGGGGAACCCTCAGCATGCCCACTTTTCTCCTGCACCTTCACCCTTCTGCAGAGAATGGGGTGTACCCTTGGCTGCCCCTCTTTGAAGACTTGTGGATTCTTTTTTTTTTTTTTTTTTTTTTTTTTCACT
>PVIH01027360.1:0-17081 GCA_004025045.1 Sigmodon hispidus | reverse complement strand
TGTTCATCTTTCCCTCTGAATTTTTTTTTCCATCCCTGTATATCCTTATTCAAAGTCTCTTCCCCCTCCCAACACATCTGGTCATTTTTCTTCTCTGCAACTCCCCATCCCCTCCCTGGGCAGGGAGCAGACAGTCCTATGGTCCCACTGACCCAATAATGCTTAGATCAGTTTCCACTTCTGGCCAAATCCAGTTCTTCCCCCCTCCCCTTCATACATTCCCCTTTTTTTAAAACCCTGTGTGATATCATTGTAATAGCCACACAGGCTTCCAGGGTCAGTGCTAATGCATAGAAAGGAGGTTGATCTTTGGAGATTGTCTTTGGAAACTTCACACCTAAGAACTATTGTCAGAATTTTAAAAAGAAGGAGGAACGGTGAGAAAGAAGTAGAGATTTCTTTTCCCCCTTCAGAATGTGCTGGAAGGTTTTCTAATAGATGATTCTTAAGATAACAGAATTGCCCTTTCTGGCCCAACCAGACCTAGAGTGAGGCAACTACACAGGGTCTATGTGGCAACGAGAGATTAGAATCCCCACATGATCTGCCAACCTGCTCCTTGGGGCATTGGCTCATCCACAGGATGACATGGTGCCAGCTTAGGAGTTGACAGCAGCCGCTCCTATTGCATGGGCACCACAGGCATGCCCTGTCTTGATTAATTGTGTTGTTTCCTAGTAGACATTCTCCTGTCACAGAACATTCTGTACTGTTTTGGTGATGATGATTAGCCCAGGGATAACCTCTTCAGAGCTCATCAGTGAGTGTGTCTTCTAGGGCTTCACACACCAGCAGCTTGTAAGGGTTGAAAGAATGCAGCCGTGCATTAATAATATGGAACATCATAGAATCTGAGGCTGGATGGAAGGGATGGCTAGGCTTCAACAGTTATTGCTTCTGTCCATGGCGTGAGTGAATGGGATTAGAGCTGGATTTAAGGATTTGTTAAATGGCAAAGTCTAGTGACCTTAATTACTAGAATGCCCTCCCTAGTCTCGTCTGACCAGTGTGAATGAGATGTGTCTCTAACACATAAATGGTACATGGTATTATCTGGTAATATGAAAACTGCTGTTTAGGTCTCAAATGTTCCAGACAAAAGAGAATGAGAAGTGACAGAATATAGACTAATTGGTGCATCAGTCTCACCAGACAAAATTAAAATTAGTATCTTAAGTCTTGGTTGAATCTTCTTTCAAGTTTTTAGAGTCTGCAAATCAAAATGATTTTCATAGCCTAAGCCCCATTCCAGAAAATGTCTCCACCCATTGCCAAAACAGAGAGGATATGGAAAGCTACAAAGACAGAAAGCAAAAACACTCATAAATCTGACCACCCAGAGGCAACCAGTGGTCATACTTCACTCATATCCTTCTGAGAAATTCTGGACATGTACGTATACATGAAAATACGTATGCATTTTCCTAATGAATGGGTGGTGGTACACATATTGTTCAATAGCATTCTCTTTTCCATGCTGAGCACTGTGTCCTGGGCTGATATTATTATCTTGCTTCCTCCCTACAGACCATAGCCACACCCTTTTGTCCGTCTTCACAGCAGCTGCCCCCTCTCTGCTTCCCTGAGCCCGCTCCTCAGACTCACTGCTCAAGGACATTGGCCTCTCCAGAGTCAGTTCTCCTCCTTGGGAGAGCCAGTGCACTGCCCCAGTCAGCATTTCATATGCTGAAACCAAAAGAACATAAAAATAAGAACCATGTTCTGGAAGCCCATTGCCTGCCATCTTTAATTTTGGGCAGAAAGCTCACGAAAATTCTCCTCCCTTTTACCTTTTCTCAGCCTCTCATGGACAATGATTCTCAAGTCTTCTGTGGGGGAACACACACCTCTTCTGGTAGAACATTTTCTTTTTCTTTTATCACTGAAACTAGGCCCTCACACATACTAAACTTGAACTCTACCACAAGTCGTGCCCACACCTGTGTGATTTTAGACCCCCTCCCGACCTCAACCCTTTTATTGAAAATAACAATTTTGCATGTATTGTAATGCATATGCCATAAAATTACCCTTGAGAGATGGAACTAGAGTTTCAATGAATGTGTCTTGTCATATATTCTGAAATGTTAGAACTTAACAGCCTCAATGTGGCGGTGGTAACAGATACTTTAGATGTAATTAAGTCACAAAGGTATAACTCTCATGAAAGAGATTAGTGACAGTAAGAGGCTTGGGCAGGGGGACTCTTTTCTAAGTTGTTGGGTTTACTCTCTTTTGCCTGATAAGAATAAGGCCTTTGTCCCCTACCATATGAGAATGTGGCATGAAGACGCTTACCAGACATGTAACACAGGGGCCTTGAACTGTTCAGCCTCCAGAACTCTAATAAATGGATACTCTTTATTCTTATCAGTTTCCTCCCCTGTAGTATTTTTTGTTGCAGCAGCCCCTAAAACTGAAACGTGAAAAAAAAAGAAGTTGAGTCTTACTACCATTTCAGCTTCCTAACTAGAGGGAAAGTGTATCTCTTGGGCATCAACCTAATCCCTCAGAGTGTAACTCAGCACACACCCCCCCTCCATAAAATAATATAGCAAAGTCCAGCATGGAACAATGAAAATTTCACACTAAGAGCTAGGAAGTAACATTAAATGCACATGAAAAAATGGCTAATGAAATGGAACAGAAGTACAAAATATAAGCCTTCCATTTCTTTCAGTTATTAAATTAAGGAGCATAAAAATTATTTTGAAATTTCTGTGAAAATGTTTAAGTGTTTATTCCCAATATGGAGACTTACTTCTCCATAAACTGGTAAATTTACAGGCTGTCACCTGATCACTGAACTGACTGACTACTTCGTGTACGGCCCTGTTCACACCAGTCTCTGCCCACCTCACTGCCCTAGCTTATCATCTGAAAAAATACTCTTTGAAAGTGTGGCTATCTGAAATGGTTAACACCTTGAGTGGATTATGTCATCTCTGGGACACAACCCCAGAGATTCCTATTCCAGGGTTGTTGGTACATTCCATACCCTATGGGAACACATGGAGTTATGACCCAAATCCTTAAAAAGAAATGCACCAAGAACATTTATGGAAGGCTTAATTAGCAGTCATTTTATATAATTGGAGGCTTGATATAGGAAAAAAAAAAAAAAACTCTTCTGTAACTCTTTCTTGGCCCTTACTCTGACATGGATATCTTAGAAAATTGTACTGTCTCTAAAAAAATTGTTCACAGCTCACAAAATTATGGGAGATAATTTTTCAGTGCATTGAATTCTATGTATATTGTATTTTCAGAGAATGAAAACATGGGTAGAGTTACTCCTCACGAGCTCCCTGATCTAAACACACCCATGAACTGACTGTCACAGAAGAAAAAAAGAAACGGTGTTATGTCATATAATTAAGAACAGCTCACTTGTTCATCTTAACCAAGTTCAAAACTGTTCCATTTGAAGAAAGTGGAAAGAAGACCAACAAACGTGAATGAAATGGGAATATCCAAAGTTCATTGATTACTTTTTGTTATCTTCTTTTTAGACCTTTACTGCAAACCATCTATTCATATCTTTTTCTATATTTCTTTGTTTTTCATCTATAGAAAAAAGTACAATGAACATATTCATTAGTCTGCATCTGGCAGAGAGGTAATATTAAAATATATAAGGAACTCAAAACACTAACAAGAGGAAACCAAACAAGTCAACAGTGAATAGGCCGTGAAATGAGCAGGCTGCTTTCATATGATAAAACACAAATGGCTAACAAACAGAAAAACAGCCATAATTATTCAGCCATAATAAATATT
Organism: Sigmodon hispidus; assembly: GCA_004025045.1. Classification (NCBI taxonomy): domain Eukaryota; kingdom Metazoa; phylum Chordata; class Mammalia; order Rodentia; family Cricetidae; genus Sigmodon; species Sigmodon hispidus. The sequence goes on along the minus strand of PVIH01027360.1, from coordinate 13,301 downwards.
CAAATTAATATTATGTAGAGGTTTTTGTCAGTCATCAAGAAGAAAAAAAAAAACAAATGCTGGTGAGGATGTAGTTAACAAGGAACTTTTACACTTTGCTGGTAAGAATGTAAACTAGTCTGACTATTTGAAAATCAGTAAGGACATTCTTGAAATATAAAAATATGTCTACCATATGATCCAGATATACCACCCCTGGGTATGTACTCAAAGGATGCCAAGTCAACACATCACAGATACTTAATTGCACATCAGTGTTTTCTGCGGTGCTAGTTGGTATGGCTAAGTTATGGGACAAATCTACCTGGCCAACAGCAGAGAAATGGGCAAAGAAAATGTGGGGTGTGTGTGTAAATGTATGTATATCTGTATTTTCTTCAGCTATAAGAATAAATATTGCTAGTAGGAAAACTGATGGAAGTGTAGATAAACATGTTAAATAAATTAAACTAGTCTTGGAAATACAGATACCATTTTTATTGCTAAATTTATATGTATGAGTAGAACCATATATATATATGTGTATATATATATATATATATATATATATATATATATATATACCATAAAAGTAGAAGGGAAACTATTGAAAGGAACAAAAGGATCTAATGGGAGAGGGAGGAAGAGGATGGTACTGGAATATGGGGTGAATTTGCACATTATGCCATGTATACTTGTGTGTCCTTATACACCACAGTACCATGTACAGTTAATGAAAATTAAAGATAATAAACTAATAAAAAAGATTCTTATGGAATGCTGTATGATGAATACAGTGAATGTATACAATGAAATTAAATAAACTGTTTAAACAATGATATTAGCAATGGTCCCTTTTTAAAAGGTTTAAATGAAAGCATACATAAATCAATTGGCACACACTGAGTGCTCACTAAATACTAAACATTTATCTGTATATCAATATCTTTCCAAGATTATTTCCCATATGTCTCCTTTTCATGAATCCCTCCACTACTTGTAGCTTATCTAGAGCTGAAGTTGTGGTGTGGAGAGTGTGAGGAGAGTTAGTCATTTGGCTCTCACTGAGGACCAGAATCCCTGTTTCTTTTATTTCCCAGCCCATCTTATTTTGCTTCCAAATACTGAATATATTTGCATCTTCTTTTAATAAAATTCACTTGAGAATTATAGTATATAGGGATCAATTATAGATTAATTATGTTAGTCAGTTTGTCTAATTTTTATGACAAAATCACATCACACCTAGGGCAAAGAGAGTAGCTACAAGGTGTAGGGTATATCTGACCTACATGGGCAAGTTCTTTGACATCATCATTATCTAGTAGTATTAGTATCTATGCCCTATTGACTATGTGGGAGAACATTGAGTGCTATCTGCCTTGACTGGGAGTAGCAATCTTGTTGGTGTTTTGGAGGGTGAGAAAGCTAATTCTAGATTTTAAAAAGTGGAGAGAGAGATTTTTCCTTTAAAAATTCAAGTCCATATTTCTTTATCTTAAGTCACAAAAAAGAACCTCATTGCCATTAATATAAGGTCAAAGACGATGCTTTTTTAAAGCATGTCAAATGGAGTTCCTGACTTGAACATTTGTATCTGAACTCTGAAATAGTAGCTAACCGGTTACAGATACGTGTGGACAGTGAGAAGATGCCATTGCTGACTATCTTGGTGGCTTTTGGTGACTCCTCCCTACATGAATGGGGAAGATTATGAGATGATCAGGGAGTCACTAAGGACAAGTGCTCTAATGACGTGTGGTGGCAGAGAATAAAGCTATTTTGAAATTAATGGTGCTTGCTTCTAACAGAAAAGACTCATGCTTGGCTGAATAGCATTTCTAAAATGGGACCATTATACTCAAGAGAGACACTTAGGCTGAATTATATTCATTTTACAGAGAAGCCTTTGGTGGGTAGAAATGGGCTCTTATACTAACCTAGAAGTGGAAGGAAGAGGAGAAAGATGGGAAATATTAACATGCTTCTTCTTTTCCACTTCCTAACTTTCCTCTTTGACATTCTCTCAACTATTTTTTAAAAAATGTTCTTTGGTTGAACTCAGCCAATCTCTTGGTTTATAGAAGACACCAAATCTCTTTTTGCAGTGATGAGATTTCTTGTTACATGAGATAAATCTCTCTCATGAAATACATTTTGCTTCAGAATTTTGTTGCTTGCACCTGAAAGCATCTTTGTTTTTCTTCTCTACCCAATAATGGGAAACAAAATTTTATTGTCATCATTATTAATACTACCACTGTTTAAGATAGGATCTTACCATGTAAATCCTGCCTTGACCTAGAACTCTCATGTAGACCAGGCTGGCCTTGAAATTTCAGAAATTAGCCTGCTCTACCTCCTGAATGCTGAGATTAAAGGAGTGTGCCATGTCCAGCTATCTTTTTCCTTTGAGAATATCTTGCAATATGTCTGGATTTTCACTCCTACCTCTTTCTCTACCTCTTCCCAGATACACTTCCTACCTTTCCAAATGCTCCCAAACTCAAACCCTCTTTAAATATTTTTAAAATTAATCCATCTAGTCCAATTTGTACTGCCCATATATTCACGGGCTTGGGGCCGTCTACTGGAGCATGCCTGACCCCCACAAGGGCCATGTCCTTCAAACTGCCTCTTTCCTCCCCTAAAAGACATTGACTGTCAATAGCCTCCCAGGAAGGTATGGGGGCCTATAATCTCCATGATAAAATATTAACTTGGTTGGAATTCTGCAGCTCTTATGCAGGCAACCACAGATGTGAGTTCATGAGTGACATGGTAATGACATGGTCCAGAAGATATTGTTTCAGACTTGCCATTTCTGATTTTTGGCTCTTGTAAGGGAAACTTTCATTTTCTTCTTCTTTAATGATCCCCCAACCTTGTAGAGGGGGCGTAGCTTTTCTGTTTGTGTCTGAGAACTCCATTAATACTTATTTTCTGAATTTTAATTGGTTGTGAATTTCTGAGTTGACTACCATCCATCAAAAATGGAAACATCTCTGATGGGGTGTGAGAGCTGCACTTATCTATGGGTAGGAGAATACCTGTGCAAGTGAATACAGGTACATGTGGAAGCCAGAAAAGGATGTTTGATCTCTTGGAGCCAGAGTTACAGGAAATTATGAGTGGCACAATATGCACCTAGGAACTCTACACAACTGAGCATCCCTCCAGGCCAATAATTTCTACATTTAGTTTTTCTCTGTATAATGAATCCTCTAAAAACGAAAGATAAGTATTTGTGAGGAAGTGGTGAAAAAGGAGCCTTGCAGCTTATGTTGGTCAGTGCAAATTAGTGTGGCCATTGTGAGAAGTAATATGAAGATTTCTCAAAAGAATTAAAAATAGAATTACCAAACTGAGTTTGGAATGCATGCCTGAAATTTCAGCACTTGGGAGATCTAGGGAGAAGGATCACAAGTCTAAGACCAGCCTGGGTTATAGAGCAAGTTCAGGACATCCTGTGGTACATAATGAGACAGTGTCTCAAAGTCCACTTCCCTGGGACACAGCAATAGCCCCTCTGGGTGTGCTTACAAAGGAAATGAAACCAGTGTGTCCATGAGCAGTCCTTTGCTCACTGTAGCATTGTTCTCAATAGCCAAGATGTGAGATCACTCACTGTCCATCAACACATGAATGGATTGACCCAACAAAAATGTGGCTTATACACACAATGAAGTGCTATTCAATTTTTTTAAATAGAAGGAAATTCTGCCACTTGCAACAACAGGAGATCAATCCAGACAGCATTATGCTACGTGATAACCAGGCACAGAGAGACAAATACTGTGTGGTCTCACTTCTCAATGGTATCTAAAGTAGCCAGAGTCATAGAAATAAAAAGTAGAAGGGTAAATACCAGAGACAGGATCATGACAAAGGGAAATGTTACCCCAAAGAAGAAAGTCCTATCAGAAGGAGCAAACAGTCATATTCTCCTGCACAGCTCAGTAACCAGTAGTTACTAAAAGGGATCTGGGTGCTTTTCCTACAAAAACAAAACAAAAACAGAAGTATGTGAGGTGGTAGTTATACTAATTAGCCTTATTTAGTAATTTCACAGAGTATGCATGTATGTATCATAACATTATATCACATTCTATAAGAATACGGAGCTGTGCTGTCAATCACAAATAAAGTAAAAATTTTAAAGTACATATATTAAACCCACCTAGGTGTCACAAGTCATATTTTGAACCACTGAGAGATGGATGCACAGTAATTAGGCATGTTTAGGATGGTAGTGTCATCCATGGACAAGGTCCCTTGTTACCAAAATTGGTGCTAATAATGGACCTCCACAGGCTGCTGTGGCCACCAAACAAAAACTGCTGATATCCTCTGATGAATTCTGTGGCTTTACTGAATGCGACCATCTTGTTTACTGATAAATGCACATGATTTTAAATGAATCCAGTTTATGAAAATATAGACTCTTCAAGCAGGAAATCCATTAAGTGTTAAAGAGAAGAGTCTTTAGTTTGAAAACATAAATATCTTAGCCTTTCTGGATTTGCTGGTAATAAGATAGACTTCCACATGCCTCAGTGTTCTAGTGTCTTCTCCAGTTTCTAAGGTCAGTGCAAGCAGAATGGGCAGATAACAGTGTGTGTGGTAGAGAACTGGAGTTATGGAAACAATGCTAAAGAACAATATAATTGAATTCTTGTCCTAACACTGATTTGCTGGAGTTGATATGGTACCTCAAACAAATCACTTTGTTTTGCTCATACCCTTTTTGATTTTTCTAGACATGGACAAGGTTTCTCTGTGTAGGCCTGGCTGCTGTGTCCTGAAACTTACTCTGTAAGCCAGGCTGGCCTCCAACTCAGATATCTGATGCCTCTGCTTCCTAAGTGCTGGGATTAAAGGAGTGTGCCACCACCATCCAGCCCCTTCCTTCTTCTTAAAGCAACATCAAGAAGATAGTTTCTGGATTTAAATCTTTCTTTCTAGTCTGTCCTACTTTTAGGAAGATGGAGAACTTATTTCAGAGGGTCATTGTGATGACAGATTGTTTTAGAAGTAAATACTTTCTGTTAAAAATAGATGTAGAGACCAGTGATGGATAAACTTTATTGTATTTAGAATCTGCATTGATTTCCTTTGCTTGATCTAGGTTTCCAACACTTTCTGACAAGTCACAGAAATAATGAGGAATTAAAGACTTCATCTGATCCAAGAAAAAATAAGTCATCTTAAAGGTATTTTTAAAAAACAATATTTGCTTGTGTGCATGTATACACACACACACACACACACACACACACACACACACACACACACACACACCCCTTTATAAAAATCTACTTTTATTTATTTACTTTATATTAGAAAGGTTATTTGGAATTTGAACCATGCTGCTGTTTCAGAGGGGGAGTTTCATTTCCCCAGATTCCTCTGGCTTTGCTCTACCTGCCTCTAGGACTCACTGTGTTGTTTTGTTGTGGTGGTGGTTTGTTGCTGTTGTTGTTGTTGTTGTTGTAAACACATGACTACATCTCTTGGTGCAGTGGAATTCAGTTTTATCTAAGGCATAAACATCTTCAATGTTTTAGAAGATGCCTGAGTTCTCTGTGGTTCTGGAAACTTCTCTGACAGCCAACAAAAATGGTCTTGTACCTCAGCCTACCAGTCATTTTTGCCTTTTAGAAATTCTATTCTCAGCAGGCCTCCACAGGCACCAAAACAGGCAGACATAACTACTTAGCATTTTTATCCCAGAAGAGAGGAATACTTAACAGAGGCTGTAAATCCACAGAGCTATATCTTCTGGAGTTACAAGGGAGAAGAGGGCTCAGTCCCTGCACATGCTTACCACAGTTCTCTCTGGCTGTGTGAATAACCAGTTGATGTGAGTGGACAAAAAGACAAGATTATGTGAGATTAAGCTCCATTTCTCCTATCCTAGGCACATCATGGTCTATACCTCAGAGAGTTCCCATTCTCCAACCTAAAGAAAACAAGAAAATAGTTTGAAGACAGAATTCCTACTATAAAATATGCTGTAAAACCATCCTAAATTGTATGTATGTGTGTTAATATGTATACATGTTTCTATGAATGTGAAGGCATATATACATACATGTGTTTGGAGGCCAGAGGTTCACATGAGATGTCTTCTTCTGTCATGGGTATTTTTTGAGACAGGGTCTGTCAGTCAACTGGAGTTCAACGATCCAGCTAGGCTGAGTAGATAGCACGCATGTGGGATTTCTCGGTATTTGGCTTCCCATTGCTGGGATTACAGACATGTGCCATTATGTCTGCCTTCGTATGGGTACGGGTTCTCCTGTTTGTGTGGTAAGCATTTTAACCAACCAAATTTATCTTCCCAGTCCCAAATAATAACTTTTAAAAAATAAAACAAAAGTAAGTTGAAATGTCCACTCATTTTGATAGCAGACAGGACTTTGTCTATGAAGAAAGGCCCATGCCTCAGAGGGAGAGCTGTTGCTGTTTCTATGTGCTTGGCCATTCATCCCAGATCAGCAGTCATTACTTGGTTACCACACAGAGCAGGAAGGCTAAAGAGAGATCACTGACTCACTTGTTATCTTACTCATGAGGTTACTGACCTTGAAGAACTCACTATGTTAAGCTGAGCTGTTGTGTTGTTATCTGTGAGATAGAAGAATAGACTGAAAATTTGTCTCTCCCCCAGACTCAGGTGTCCAGGCTCTGATGCCCAGGGGAAGTGGCACGATCAGGAGACTAACAACATCAGACAAAGACATGGAGATGGAGCACCCATCCTGGAGGCAGGACCCCTATGCAAAGAGGGAGGGGTGTGTCTGCCTCTTCAGCACATGGGGAGAAGGCTCTTGTATGAAAGTCAGGAATGAAGTAGGTGATATCTTGACTTTCGGTTTCTCATCCTCTTGCAGTATGAGAAATAAATGTTGTTGAACCAACAGCTTCTTACCCGTGGGTCCCAATCCCACATGGAATAAGTGGATATGGAGAATGGTCATGAAAATTGGCAACAGTTCAAGGTTTCTGAGCGTATAACAACAAAATGTAATTGTAAACCACAAGATGTTTTGACAACATTCAACAGTGTTAAGTGGTTTCACTGCAACCTTGGTTCTGAGTGGGGAAGGCAAGCGTACTTCCTACAGGGACATATGCTATCATTTAGGTACTATGAACAAACACTACGTGTAATATTGGCTTGGGTTGGAGTTTGTGCTAAGGAAAGAGTTGCAGTATTTTTCCTGTACACATGATGTTTTCTGCTATGAAAGCATGGTGGTTTGTGGAAACAAAGACTTTTAATATTTTTTCTACTATCATTTACCTAAATATAAGTATCACCACAGTTTATCTTTGAATTATATTGTGCTAGACTCTTTGATTTAAAATTGTGCTGTTTCAGGGCCTGGAGAGATGACTCAGGAAAGAAAAACATATACTGCTCTTCCATAATACTAGAATTCAGGTCCCAGCACCTATGTCTGATGGCTCACAGCTACCTGTGACTCCAGTTGCAGAGAATTTAAAACCATCTCCTGGCCTGTGAGGACATTGTATTCTAGTACACAAAGCCACATTTAGACACATGTATAATTAATTAAAAATCTTTAGTAATTTTTCTGAGTTGAATTTAATTAAAAAATATTAAATAAAGCTGGGATTAGAATGGGACAGAATTTCCAACAATGTCTGAAAGATTTCTGAATATACTTCTTTCACTTTATACACAAAGCAGCATTTGTAGAACTGACTGTTTAAAAACACAAAATACCTCCAACTCCAAAACACAATGAAGATGCTTTACACCCTGTAGTACCAAGTATACAGTCAATAATTAATCATTTATGCAAAAATAAACAAGCATACCCATGTGATTAGTATAAAATTTTGTTTTTATTTTAATAAGTGGTAAATTATTTGTAACCCCCAAAAATTTCTTCACAACTTACTATAAGTTAATGCTTGATTTGTAAACTATCTTATACACCTGTTGTGACAGTTAATATTGATTGTCAAGATGACATAATCTAGATCCAGAACCATCTCATCCTTGGGAAAAACCTCTGTGCCTTCCTGTGATGATTATTTAGTGTCTGGACAAACCTGTGGGGGCTTACCTTGCATAGGTTAAAGGAGGCAGGATGACAAATGCTAAATATGGGTGACATCATTTCTGTGGGCTGAGGTCCTGGACAATATAAAGGAGAAAGTAATCTATGCACGTCATCTCCTTCTGCTTCCTGGCTGCAGATGCACTGTGGCCAGATAGATAGCTGAAGTTCCTGCTGCCATGGATTAGAAGCCATGATTGACTGCTCCCTGGAACTACAAACCAAGTAAACTGTTGCTCATTGAAGTTGCTTTTCTTAAGGTATTTGTTCTAGCAATGGGTAATGTAACCAAGGCACTCCAATGTTTGAGATATAATTTTTTTAACAAAAAAAAGTGTAGAGGGTTGTTGATGGAAAGAATTTAAGAAGCCTTGGATAAACTCCCAAGCCTATGATGATCCTAATAACTGAGTACCATAAAAATAAAAGTTCCATCACATTTAAGATGGATGCAAATCACAAGTACAATACTGTATTTAGTCAAATATCTATAGATCTGCAATCACCAAACAGAATTCAAATATTATGTCATAGAACTATGTTCTAGTACCTTATAATATTTGTCCGTCCTACTGGCTTAATAAAAAGCTGATTGGCCAGAAGGCAGACAGGAAGTATGGATGGGGCTACCAGACAAAGAAACCTCAAAGAAATCTCAGAGCACAGATGCTAGCCGAGAGAGACGCCAGAGAGACACCAAGAGAGATGCCGGCAGTTGCAATAGAAAGAAGAAAAGCATGCTGCTCTGAAAAAAAGTACCAAGCCAGATGGCTCAGTAGATTAATGGAAATAGATTGTGTTAAGATGAAAGAGCTAGCTAGCAGTATGTCTGAGCCATAGGTCAATCACTGTGAAATTAATATAAGCCTTCTGTGTATTTCTTTGGAATTTGGGGACTGCTGGTCCAGATCTTGGGGCTAGTCCAGGCCAGAAACTTTTTACTACAGAATTATGTAAGGACCTGCACAGATGTAAATATGAGTCAGCTACAGAGATAGTAACAAATAATAGAAGTTCCCTGTTTTGTAGAATTTCTGAGTTAGATAAATCTATAAATGGGATAGAAGGTGTAACTCAGTGGTAGAGAATTTGTCTAGCATACAGAACACCCCAGGTTTAAACCAGAAAACTATAAAATAAGAAAAAAAACCCAGCAAAACAAATATATAATATTAAATAATGTGACTAGAGGTAAGAAGTACATTAAAGAAAACTAGGTAAAATGTAATGGGGGAACAAAGCTATTGTGTACAATGTGACAAAGAAAGGTCCAGTGTCTTTAGCAATCGGGATTTACCTTCCACCTGAGGGACATCCAGGAAGCCAAATAACAGTAATCTTACCTAGCTATGACACCTATAAATAATAACAATGATTAACATGATGCAATAACCCGCAGGGTGCAGTACTGGCAAACAAACCTTGGCAGTAACCAGTATTTCTCTTGTTTCACTTCAGACCTGCTCACTAGAAAAGAAATCACAGCTAGTACTGGAAACCCAGCCAACACTCACAGCTGGTGATGTCATGGATTGTGGCGGAAAGGGAGAGTCTACAACCTCCACTTCAGTAAAGCAGCTAATTCATGCTGCATTCTAAATATTTGTCTTTTTTGCACATATAAATATAGTCCTTACCCCTTATTCATGAAACTTCTCTTTGGAACAGACAGAAACCACAACCCATCAAGATGTAGAGTTGTAGAACCCAGTTTCAAATGATGCATTAAAAATATAATTGCCATACCTAAGGCTCAGATAACTTTGAGGAACTGGAGGTGGAATCACTTTAAGAGATAGATAATCAGTGAAGTTTGTTCCCTAGTAATGACAGAAGTTCTGTATGCTAGACTACACCCACAAAGTCTCACCACCGTGACTGCCCAGATATGAGTTGAACAAGGACAAAAATAATAGACATGCTAATGTGGATTGGGGTGGGGTGGGGCAGCCAGTGGGGGTGAAATTCTACACAGAAATCTACTGTAAATTAAAGGATGCAAAGAGCAAGTGAAATAATCTTCCAAGGAAAGAGCACACTGATTGGTTATCTAACACCAAATGGTCAGTCCTGAAAATAAGCATACATATAACAATACAGACTGAGCAGGTAGTACTTAGGAATACATATGTATGTACATATGCATATATGCATGCAACAGCAATTAATAAAAACAAAAAAGAGGCCATGTGTTTGAAGTAAACAAGTAGGGACATCTGGAAAGGGTTGGAAGGAGAAAAGAGAAGGAGGAAATTATGTTATTATACTATAATCTCAAAAAATAAAATAAGCAAATTTCAAAAAGGCCTTGTTGGGTCTGTCTAATAATGACATTTGCAAATACCTTTTCGTGAATTAAGTGTATAAGCTTGAGGTTAGTTTTGACTGTCATCCTGACACTGGAGTCTCAGTGAAAAATTGTCTAGATTGTGTTGATCTGTGGTCTTTCCAATGGAACCTGGGAATCCAGCTTGTGAGGGACTTGGTTCAGTAGAGAAACCCATCTTTAATGTGAGCACCACCATTACAGGAGCTGGGCAGGGCACTGGGCTGAACAAAAAAGAGAGATCTAGCAGAAACTCAATCTCTCTCTCTCTCTCTCTCTCTCTCTCTCTGCTCCCTGGATGGATGCAAAGCACCTTTGTGCCTGCCCCTTGCAGCATGCCATCAAGCGTTCCTGACTATCAGCACAGGTAAACTTGTCTTCCCTTGTGTTGATGTAACAGCTACAGCCACAAAGGAGCATGTGTCGGTTTGTCATGAATGTAGTAAGTGGCCATTGACCTTTCTCTTCTTCCTCTTTTCCAAATTAGTAATGTGCGCCTCATTTTCACACTTAGTGCACTGTAGTTAAGAAACTTCACTTTGAAATCAAGTAGAGAGTAGTTCAAATAAAGACCTTCCTGGATCTCCCACCCTGGGAACACCACATATGTCCTCAGGAAGATAGTTTCATTCATCTCATTTTATACAAGGTCCTTCGTGGATGTGGCAATGAGAAATGGTTCTCTGATGCTAACCTTTTCTACCCTCTTTTTGTTGAAACATTTATGAATGTGGCCTATACAGGAAGACATAAGACATTTATCTTGGAGAATCATACAAAAAAATTTATCTAAAACAGAGACAAGTCAAACTATGAGAAGCAACATAAATACGTATGTCTTTAGTGCATGAAAGGGGCTTCTGTTGGCATGATTGGTTGACATACTTATAGCTTGACTATTCTCCATCTTCTCCTTTTTCCCGACAAAAATATGACTGAGACAAGATGGGCAAGTTTAGCTAACATTACACAGCTTGTCCATGGCAAAGCTGCCGCTGGTGTTTAGCTCTTGTCATTCCCGAGATGGGGAGGAGGTATTGGAACAAATCCAGCCCCTGATATCTTACCAGGATAAGGACAATGTCAAGTGATTATCCCAGTGGCGCATTGTAAAGACGCCTCTTCCTTTCTGGTTTTGCTTCCTTACTGGCGATTATTAAATTCTTATCTCGAAGCTTCACAATTTCTGACTATGTGTCAACTAATAAGGATATGTATTTAAAAATCATTCTGAATGGTATAAAATTTAAACACGAGGACAGAAGCCCTTCTGCATTCCATAACCTCATCCGGGAAGAAGAGATTCCATTTCTGATTCATCTTTGAATCCAAGGACTACCACCGAGCCTGCACGTGGGAAGCATCTGTGGGGGTTTTTGACTGAACCATGCTGACAGGCCCTATGATGACTGATACCCATTATCATAACCAGTTAAGCTCCACTTTTGCTGCAGTGAATAGACCCAGATCTCAACTGTCATAGAAAAATACATCTTCTGACAACTTTGTGCTTTCCATATTAAATCCACACTGCTCACCTGGGAAATGAGAGGAAGGAATCCCAAAGCCTCTCCAATGCCAAGGGAGACCCCCTATGTGTCATACTCCTTTCAGGGACAGCTGCTTTTGCAGATGCAGTAATCTGAGCCAGAGCTTCAGGCCTTGTTCATCTCCGTGGGGAATGCACTTTTATAATATCTATTTATTTATATATTTACGTGTATGTGTATGTGAATTTATAAGCATCACATATCCCCAGGTGCCCAGGGAGGCCAAAGAGAGAATCAAATCTCAAGAAAATGCATTTTCTGGTGATTCAAGCCATCCTGTATAGGTGCTGGAAACTGACCCTGTCTTCTGCAAATGGAGTAGATATTCTTAACTGTTAGCTGTCTGTCCTAGTCCTGGAGAAGTACATTGCAAAAAGGACATGCAACCTTGAGCCTCTGGTTGCTTTCAACCTCGCCATAGAGAACATAGAGAAAGAGAATGACTTCCAGAACAGTGAAGTGACATCAGCTCCTGCTGAGAGGGGGCACACTTGGTGTCAGTCTTTCTGGTGGCTGAACTGACTAATCCTTTGCTACTGTGATCAATTTGCACACTCACAATTCTGTGTAAATATCAGCAAGGGATCTCTGTCACTATTTCCATTTTCTCTCAGAGGATAAAACTAGAGCAGAGAGGTGAAGTAACGTGCCCTAGTTCACAGAGAGCAAACGGCACCTGTCAGAATTCACAGCTATCATGTGAGCTGTGTAGCTATGGACAGGTGACTGACGCTCAGCACTTCCGTTTCCTTGTAAGAGAAATGGGGAAGAACTCCTGATTTCTCGGAGCAGTTCAGCTCTTTCTGTTCTCTCTTGTCCTTCATATAACCTGGGGGGCGGAGGGGAGGCATCTTAAGCAATCCTGTAGAAATACAAAGCCGAAAAGGATATGGTTCTTGCCAGAGTTGACGATAATAAAGCTGATTTGTTCAGGCTTATTATTTTGCTTCAATAAAATATTTGTCTCTAGTTTCCCCAGCAGTCCCAAGGAGCCAACCCAAACTGAAAACACACACAGCAGTGAGTGCAAACTCATTGTTTAACTATGACCAATACTTCAAGAATCAGGAAGTGTCTTCTTTAAATGACCAGCTCCTCAGTCAACACAGTCATGAGTGAAACATGACAGCAGAGCAGCTGTGGTCTGTGAGGCACACAGTGGGGCTTCATGCCCCTGTAGGGAATGGATGCCCAAGGCTGTGTTTGCCAGCTGGCATCCATGGTCCATGGGCAAGATATGCTTGGCCTGGCCTTCCAAATTAAAGAAACTGCTGGCAGAACACTGTGAGCATGTCAAGGGAAGGGTAGGTTTTTTTTTTTTTTTTTTTTTTTTTTTTTTTTTTTTTTTTT
>PVIH01027359.1:0-17088 GCA_004025045.1 Sigmodon hispidus | reverse complement strand
GGGTTCGAATCCGCCCCTCAGAGACCCCTGCAGTTAGTTTGCTCAGTTCACTCAGTTCGCGGTCGCGGTCGGGATCCTTGCAGATACCCTCAGCAGCAGCAGGAGCTGTGGGTGTGGCCAGGTGCAGAGTTCAGCTGCCCCTGCTCCAGAGTGCACTGGGACGCTGCAGAGAGCACAGGTCCCGGTGGCGGAACCGGAAGCAGTGTCCCCTTTTTTCTTTTTAAAGCAATAACACCAAATCTAATATACTTTTCCCTCCATTATCTATAACAACTTATAACCAACACTGTAAACAAACACAAACATCCATTATCTATTTTTTGGGAATGTGGGCATAGTTCTCTAGGCTACTTCCTGTTGAATAGGGGCACTGGCAATCCCATGGAAATTCAAACAAAATTTTAGGATTATGGGTAATTCCTTAGTGGAGTAGTCTGTAAGGCTGGGTCATCTCAGCAAGTCTCCCCGAAGTAGTTCTGGATGCAGAGCTCAGAAGGAGCTGCAACAGAGGTACTCTGAAATGCTGAATCATCTGTGCTATCCATTTCCATTGGAGATTTTTCAGGGGGTCTTCCTCTGTCAAACTTTATTTTCTTTAACCAGGAATAAATCCACAGCTTCTCATTTTCTGTAGAAATATAAAGAAAACCTCTTCTCCAAAGGAGTGTATCTTTTGATATGAGTCTTAAAGTCAACTCAATTATACAATATATAGGTTGAATTAATCCAGCAGCATTTATAATCAAATGACTTTTAGCAAATTGTATTACTCCATTTTCAGTCAAAAAACTTCAAGAAAAGACAATAGCATAGAATATCCAGACACTCTTTGTATATTCCATTTTTATATAGCTTATTACTATTTTTCACTCTTTCTTTTTAAGATCTTTCCTTATCCTTTCTCCTTTTTATTTTCCTTCTCAAGCCTATTTATATTTTTAAACACACTCTAAACCATTTAAAGGTTTTTAAATCTATCTCTACTGTATATCTCTTATCTTTTTCTGTTTGTAACCACACCTTGGCTAGGGTGACGGACACCACCCAGCTCCCTCTATTTCTTTCTGTTTCTGACCATACCTTTAATTTACCAAGGTGTAGAAATGATTAAAACTTGGCTAAGGTGCCTGGCCAGCTCTACCTCCATCCAGCTCCTAGTCTAGCTTCACAGATAGTAGCTTTTTAGCGGAGCTACTAGTAGGACCCACAATTACCATTCTGGGGAATTTTAGGGTATATATAATCAACCAAATAAAGTATTAATGTCTGCTGCTCATGAAATCCATTTAAGTATTTGGCAGCAGGGCCACTTAAAAGACTCACAAGTATTTTGCCTCTAAGGCTGAATCAGGAAGCCTCTCTTGAAAAATCACTGCCCCTCCTTGCCTGCAGCAAACAGGGCTTTCCCAAGAAAACATTGTTACTACTGAAAAGCAGTCTTTGACTCTGTTTCTTTTGTGTCTTTATAAACAGTAACCTTGAATCCACCATATACAGCTCCATGCTTACATTGAGGCTCAGGAACTGGCCTTGTTGCAGCTTAAACTGCACTCCAAAAGCCCACCATTTTGTAGCTCAAGCATACATGCCTCACCAGGGCATCTCTGTACCACAGTTCATGTGAGAGACACAACTCAAAAGCTGGTTTTGGCTCTGATTCTGTGTTCTAGAACCCTTTTTAATATTTCTCCAGATTCATGCAGGTGTATATCACCCATGTTGGCCCACCATTTATAGTCATTTGTTTCTGGCTGAGACTTTCATGCCTAGCCCTGAGGTTCTGATCTGCAGACCCTCAGTCCTGAAGTAATACATGCAGTCCCACAGAAACACGTGGACACTTATATTAATTTTATGCTGATTGGCCTATGGCAAAGGCATTTAACATATCATGCAACAGATTCACCTATTATTTATGGGAAATTTACATAGAGTTGTAAATCTTTAGAGGTGGAATGGTCCAAATATAATGCCCAAATTTTAGAGCCAAGAGATGATATTGATGAAATGATTGTCTGTAAATTAAAATAGCATTTTTGACATAAAGACTGATTTCTCCAATTAAGAAACTTATTGGCTCTTGAAAAATTGAAAAGTTAGCATACATTCAATACACTTAAAGAGATCTTCATAAAATCATCCACTTCCATGGTCATTGACCTATACAAAAGGCTTTTCTTTCTACAAAGATTAAACATGTTTATTTTTTATTATTATAACAAACTTGAAAATAAATAAAAACATTATACACTAAAATTAACTAGACCCAGAGTCTCTATAACTCAGTGAATTTTGGTTCCATTAAAATAAACATTCTAAAGGGGAGCTGTAGAGCTCACATTATAGTTCATACTTTCAGTATCAAATACATTTTATGCATTTATCTGCCACCAATTATTCTTAGTGGTGGATAAGTAAATATGTTTATTTTTGAAGAATAATACATCATCTTTAGAATCTTCAATTTTTTGGACCAAGTATTAACATGATTAATGTTCTTGACACCTTCTATCTATCAGCAGACTTTACACCTTGCTTTCCTCAATTTTGCTGTCAGTTTGGCCACGGTTGGATGGGGTACTAGTGACAAACAAGTGGAAGGAAGAGAGGTTTAGAGGTATATGTCCTCTCTGTGTACAGGATCACTTGATTTGAAGTGATTACCACTAACAAAAGCTACCACCCAAATGCAAAGGAATATACATATTTCTCAGCATCTCATGGAAGAAACTTTCTCTAAAACTGACCCCATACTAGGTCATAAAGCAAATATCAACAGATACACAAAAATGGGTATAACTCCTTGTACCATATCATACCATCATGATCTAAAGTTAGAGTTCAACAACATCAAAAATCACAGAAAGCCTACCAACCCATGAAAACTAAATATCACTCAACTAAACCACCTCTGGATCAAGGAAGAAATTAAGAAGGAAATCAGAGTCTTCCTAGAATTTAATGAAAATGAATCCACTACGTACCCAAACTTATGGGACACAATGAAAGCAGTGTTAAGAGGAAAATTCACAGCACTAGATGCCTATATGAAAAACCTAGAGAAATCTCACACTAGAGAACTAACAGCTCAGCTGAAAGCCTTAGAACAGTTAGAAGTGAACTCACCTAGAAGGAGTAGATGGCAGAAAATAATCAAACTAGAGCTGAAATCAACACAATAGAAATAAAATGAACAATACAAAGAATCAATGAATCAAAGAGTTTGTTCTTTGAGAAAGTCTACAACACAGATAAACCCTTATTCAAACTAACCAAAAAGCAGAGACATAATATCCAAATTAACAAAATCAGAAATGAAAAGGGGGACATAACAACAGACACTCAGGAAATCCAGATAATCATCAGGTCACATTTTGAAAATCTATATTCCACTAAAAAAGGAAAAACCTAAAAGAATGGACAGCTTTCTGGACAAGTACCACTTGTCAAAATTAAATCAAGATCAGATAAATGACCCAAACAGACCTATAACCCCAAAGAACATTGAAACTGTTATTAAAAGTCTCTCAAATAAAAAAGTCTGACACCAGATGATTTCACTGAAAAATTCTACCAGAGATTCAAAGAAGAACTAATATCAAAATTCCTAAAACTTTTCTATACAGTTAAAAACTGAAGTAGCATTGCCAAACTCTTTTTATGTTGCCACAATCACCGTGGTACCTAAGCCACTCAAAGAGGGAATAAAAAAAGATAATTACAGACCAATCTCCCTCATGAACATTGATGCAAAAATTCTTAATAAGACTCTAGAAAACAGAATCCAACAACATATCAAAAAAATTATCCACCACAATTAAGTAGGCTTTATCACGGAGATGCAGGAGTGGTTCAACATATGAAAAACTGTGAATGTCATCTATCAAACAAACTGAAAGAAAAAACCCACATGATCAACTCATTATATGCAAAAAAAGCCTTTGACAAAATCCAGTACTCCTTTATGATGAAAGTCCTGGAGAGATCAGGAATACAGGGAAAATATCTAAATATAATAAAGGCTATATACTGTAAGCCGACAGCGAACATCAAACAAAATGGAGAAAAACTCAAAGCAATCCAACTAAAATCAGAAACAAGACAAGACTGTCCCCTCTCTCCTTATCAATTCAATATAGTTCTTGAAGTTTTAGCTAAAGCTAAATTCTACCAAGAAATTCCTACAGCTGATAAATACCTTCAGCAATGTATCAAGGTACAATATTAACAAAAAAAAAATCAACAGCTGTCTTGTATACTAAAGATAAAAGGGCTGAAAAATAAGGGAAACATCACCCTTCATAATAGCTGCAAATAGCATTAAATATCTCAGCATTACTCTAACCAAAAAAGTAGTAGTCTTGTTAGACAAAAACTTTAAATCACTGAGGAAAAAAATTAAAAGGATATCAGAATTACAAAGAATTAAGAATTACGAATGGCTGAAAGGCACTTGAAAAAGTGCTCAACATCTTTAGCCATCAGAGAAATGCAAATCAAAACAACTTTGAGATACCACCTGACACCTGTTAGATTGGCTAAGATAAAAGGTACAGATGACAGCTTATGCTGGAGAGGATGCGGAGCAAGGGAAACACTCCTCCTTTGTTGGTGGGAGTGTAAGCTTGTTCAGCCACTTTGGAATACAATATGGAGGTTTCTCAGAAAATTGAGAATC
This sequence comes from Sigmodon hispidus, assembly GCA_004025045.1. NCBI lineage: Eukaryota > Metazoa > Chordata > Mammalia > Rodentia > Cricetidae > Sigmodon > Sigmodon hispidus. The sequence continues at coordinate 12,410 of PVIH01027359.1, read as the reverse complement.
AATCTTCCCAAGGACCCAGCAATACCACTCCTGTGTGTATACCCTAAAGATGCATAGTCACACTCCAAAGGCATTAGCTCAACTATGTTCATAGCAGCATTATTCAGCAAGAACCTGGGAACAAACAGTATGCCCCTCTATTGAGAAATGGATTAACAAACTATGATACATTTACACAATGGAGTACTACTCAGCAGTGAGAAAAAATGATATCCTAAAATTTGCAGGCAAATTGATGGATTTGGAGAATATCCTCCTGAGGGAGGTCTCACAAACTCAGAAAGATAAACATGGATGTATTTACTCATTGGTGGACTTTAAATAAAAAAACCTTAGCATGTCCAACTACTTGAGCAGCTTGGGATCTGAAACACCTAGGACTGGCACCTTGGAGTCCATTTCCTCTAGAGAAACATTTAACTCAGTCTTGATGTGGGGGTGAGGAAAGCAGATTTGCCTGGAGTGGATGTTGAACTAAGCTACCTTGGGACCTTGAGCCCTCCTGATCTTGGTGAGGAGGAGATAAACTGATGGAGAGAAGAGTGAGTGACTGTGAGGGGCAGAGGGGGAATGGGAGCCTGAACAAGGGGATACATGGATTTAAAAAAAGCCTTTTTCACAATAATTAAAAAAACAAAAAAAATGGAAAGATCTCCCATGCTTCTGAATAGGTAGGATCAACATAGTAAAAATGGCAATCTTACCAAAGGCTATCTACAGATTAACTGTAATCTTGCCTACAGATTGCCAAAACAATCCTCCTCAACAAAAGAACTGCAGGAGGCATCACCACTCCTGACATCAAGCTATATTATAGAGCTACAGCATGGTACTGACATAAAAACAGACTTGTGGGTCAATGGAATTGAAGCAAAGACCCTGACCTTAACCCATACACCTATGTCACCTGATTTTTGACAAAGAGGCCAAAAATACTTAATGGAAAAAAGATAGAATCTTCAACAAATTGTGCTGGCATAACTGGATGGTAGTATGTAAAAGAACACAAATATATCCAAACCTATCACCCTGCACAAAACTCAAATCCAAGTGAATCAAAGACCTCAACATAAATCCAGCTACACTGAACTTGACAGAAAAGAAAGTGGGAAATACCCTCCAATGCATTGGCACAGGTGACCACTTTCTAAATATAACAACAGTAGCACAGACACTAAGAACAACAATCAATAAGTGAGACCTCCTCAAACTAAGAAGCTTCTGTAAGGCCAAGAACACAGACAATATGAGAAAACAACAGTCCACAGAATGGTAAAAAGGCTTCACCAACCCTACAATTGACAGAGGACTGATCTCTAAAACATATAGAGAACTCATGAAACTAGAGCCCAAAAACCTAAATAATCCAATTAAAAAATAGTATTTAGAGCTAAAAAGTGATTTCTCAACAGAAGAATTAGAAAAGGCTAAAGGGCACTTAAAAAATATCTCAGTATCTTTAGCCATCAGAGAAATACAAATCAAAACAATTTTCAGATACCACCTTACACATATTAGAATTGCTAAGATCAAGAACACAAATATAACAACCTATGCTGGAAAGAATGTGGGGCAAGGGGTACACTCCTCCATTGTTGGTGGAAATGTAAACTTTGTAAAACAGTTTGGTGGTTCCCCAGAAAACTAGGAATCAATCTCCCCAAGGATCCAACAATAACACTATTGGGCATATACCCAAAGGATGCACATTTGTACCTCAAAGCATTTGCTCAACTATGTTCATAGCAGCATCATTCATAATAGCAAGAACCTGGAAACAACCTAGATGCCCCTCAACTGATGGTACATCTACACAATGAAGTGCTATGCAGTAGGAAAAAATAATAACATCCTAAAATTTGCAGGCAAATAGATGGATTTGGAGAATAGCCTCCAGAACGAGGTATCACAAGCCCAGCAAGATAAGCATGAGATGTACTCACTCATAAGTGGACTTTAGACAAAAAGCAAAGAAGACCCAAGCTGCAAACCACAACCTCTGAACAGCTTTGGATCAGAAGAAACTTAAGTGAGATATCCAGGGATTCCCCTAGAAAGACAAAACAGAGAAGATCTCATTAGCAAATTGGGATCATAACAGGTTGCAACCAAACAGAGATGAAAACAAATCATGACAGAAGAAGATGGTTGAGTGAGAGCAACAACAAAGAGGGAGAAAAAAGAGATGGATATCTTAATAGAGGAAGCCAATTCAGGGTTGAAAAGAGACCAGGTGCTAGGGAAACCCCCAAGAACCCACAGGATATCCCTGGGTAGGTCCTCAACCAATAATGGAGGGGGTGCCTAAACAGGACTTACCCTATGATCAAATAAATAATCCCCCTAATCGTCATCACAGAACTTACACCCAACAATGAATGGAGGTAGAGGGAAAGATCCAGGGAGAGAAGAGTCTGTATGAGCAAAGAGATAGGGACTATGAGGAGGAGTCCCACAGAGATGGCTGCCTGGAGCTCTGGGGAGCACACTGAATCAAGAACAGCCCCTGGGGAGCCATAGGAAAAAGATGTAGGTCCTCCAAGTGTAGGTGTCTGTTGATTAGCATGAGCAGTATGTAGAGCCTCGATGGGTGGGATCAGACTATATTTCTGTAAATGGGCTGGCATCTTGGAGCCTATTCCCTGCAGGGCAGTGCCTAACCCAGCCTTGATACTGGGATGAGAAAATCAGACCTGCATGGAGTGTATGAACTGAGCTGACTCACCTTGGAACTTCCTATGCTTTTGGGAAAGGGGATTGGGGAATGGAGTAGGAGGAGGCGGAAGGCAGACAGAGATGGATTAGAAGTAGGGAAGGATGGGTGAGCAAGGGGATACATGGGAAGAACAGGACCTTTTTAAAATAAATAATTTTGTAAAAAAAAAAAAGTGAAAAGGAAACACTGGAAGCTAACTCAGAATAGAAAGCCTAGTCAGCCAGTAATTACTTATCCAGCCATGTGTTGCTCTGGCAGGCAAGTGGCTTTTTGGGGGAATTCGTGTCCAAAGGTGGACACCAATTATAACATAAATTCTGGTTGTTATTAAATGGAAACTCAGAGCCAGATATTGGGGAAAAATTGGAGCATCAAAGAGAGGTAACAGACCACAATCAAATTTCACCCAGCCAAACTATCTTCTAGCTTCCTCAGCCTCACTCCTTGTCACTTCTACAGAATAATTCTGTCTTCATAAACCTGCCTTAAATACCTTCTTTGCCCAGTTGTTTCACTTTTGGGTTTAATTCTGCATCATATTCTGGAGTTAAGATTAAAAGTATGAACTACTACTATTTGGTAGTTAGGTCTTGAACTCACAGAAAAACAGAAAGATCTCTGTCTCTGGAGTTATGGGATTAAAGGCATAGAGGTCATAATTCCTGGTCTTTACCCTGCTGGGATTAAAGGCATGAGTTACCACTCTCTTACTCTCCTGACTTGACTGTGGGTGAAACTGTTCTATCATATTCCAGACTGGTTTTATTAAATATATATCACCACGAGTGGATCTCTGACTCTTGTGCCTGCTTTTGGGACTTCATTCCTCTTGATGAGTTGCCATGTCCAAATTTGATATGGTGGGTTTTGCTTCATCAAATTTTACTTTATTTTGTCATGTTTGGTTGCTGTCTCTTGGAAGTCTGTCCTAATGAGAGACAGAAAGAAGTGGAAGTGGAGGAGAAGGAAGCAAAATGGAGCTAGGAGGAGAAGGACAGGAAATTATAATCAGTATATATTGTATGAGAAAATACTCTATTTTCAATAAGAGAAAAAAAGAAAAACTAAAAGTTAAAATATGCATAAAATTTAAAAGAACACTGATTATATGTCTGCTAAAACATTATACAGAAATAGTCAAACTTCCATCTTATTCATATAATTCTCATAAATTTGTGTTATCCAGGACTGAAGGTGCACACTTTTAATCTCAGTAGTCAGAGTGTTGTGAATTCCAGGTCACTACTACAGGGTTCACTGTGTCTTCAAGAGCAAACAAAAACAAGAGTTTTGCTTTGTAGCTGCTGTCTTTGTTATTGTACAGACGGAGAAACTAAAGTTTAGAGTTAGGTGACATTGCCACAGGTCATTGATGACCCTAATTCAAATGTGCTGATCCAACACAAGATAAAAGATAACCTGAAAACTAACAAGAGAAAAATCTCAAGGCCTATATGAAGTCCTAAATTCTCAAGCAGCATAAAATTGTGTCATAGTACAAATAAGGAGTACCTGATGATGACCAGGACAAAAGTATGAAGCACATTTTGCCATATTTCTGCCTAGTTCTGTGGCATTTTGCCATATCTTCAGTTACTCTGAAATGACTCTTCTGCATGAAACATAAATCAAGTAAGGGTTCTACATTTGTTCAACAAATATTAGCTTTGCTAATACAGTTCATATGTTCAATCAGCAAATTTATATACTCTTTATAAAGTCCAATTTAAATTGATAACTATCTGTTACCTAAAGTACAGTTTAGACATCTGATAACTGAACGCATCTGAACAAGAAATCTCTTACTGATATATTTCTTTAGCTCTTCTAAATTCTGTTTTTAATAACAAGTTGACATATAATGGCTTTGGAATACATTAACTCAATGTGCTGGTAGATCTGATATCTGGGGAAGTTCTATTAGTACAATCTAAAATGAAACTATAAGATCCCTAGTCAGAAATTACTAACAATTTCAAGATGCTTAGAACAGATCATTAAAGGAAGCCCATTAAACAAAAGGTATGAATCAGCAGAGGCTTCAGGCACTTTATCCAGTTCTGATAGTCATTTTCTAAATATTTCTACTAATTCCAGCATTGCAGGAGGGTGAGAAAATAGTCATGCATGAGTCTGAGGCCAGCTTGAACTCCACAGTAAAATTATACCTCAAAAAAGAAATAAAAACCTATATTGTTCTGCGTTCTTTTTGGGATTGTCCATATATAGGCATTGTCCTGGCAGAAAGACCCAACACTCAGAACTTCATCTATGTTAGTATTTTGCATGTGGAAGAAGTAGCTATCACACTGCCAAGAGCCATATTAGATTTATTAAAGGTATGGGAGGGAGAGGGGAAAGAAGAGAGAAGTGGGTGGATAACAGAGAAGAAGAGAAAAGAGGAAGTCTCCCATGTGGTTGGGGCTTTTAAAGGGAGACGCACCCTAGATGTAGATGTCAGAGTCTCTTCAGAGTCTCTGCAGGTGGAGGCGTGGCTGCAGCAATCTAACAATCTCAATCTATGAGCATTTCTCAAAGGTATCATCTCCAGGAAATATAATGTGGAAAGTAAGAGTTTCAATATGACAATTTTTGAAAGAATGTAATTATTGTAGAAATTATTCACTAGTAATTGTTTATAGAAAGGATTAACATTTATAAAGGGGGTTATATAAACACTCACTGATACAAAATTGAACCTTAAGGCAATTCTTGGAGAGTTGAACCATCCCTTACACTGATGTTGTCAATCATCTCTTTGAGAATGGAGGAACAAACAGGAGGGACAGGCAGCCTCAATGGCGGCTGGCCATACCTCATCCAGGGTCCTGAAACCCCAAAGCTACAGCTTTAGGTCTCCCTCCATAATGCCAGAATCCTACCACACATAATTCAAGGCACCTTAGCATTGTTCAAAGTCTGGCCTTTCAACTTTGCACTTACATAATGAAGAAGGGAACCTTATTAGTAAAACAGTTTATTCTTGAACTTAAATGAAGACTTCACAAAATTATTTTATTCTATATAGTATATCACATTTTTTCATTATTATTATTATTATGAACAAAGAAGTGACACTTTCTATCCTTGTATATCCTATTCAAGGTCCCTTCCCCCTCCCACCACATCTGGTCATTCTTTCTTCTCCACATCTCCCCATCCCCTCCCTGGGCAGGCAGCAGACAGTCCTATGGTCCCACTGACCCAATAATGCTTGGATCAGCCTCCTCTCCTGGCCAAATCCAGTTTGAAGCTCAGAGAGACAACAGTACTTTACTCCAGTCATGAAACCAGTAAAAGCTCTACAGAGATCCCCAGCCTACCCTATCTGACTGTTACTCCAGTCTTGTGGAGACTCATAGGGTTTTTCAAATACTGATTGGTGAGTTTTTTTTAGAAGTGTTTAAGAACTCCCAAGGGCAGTGCATATCACCAAGGTCACATGAAACCACTTTGAATCTGGAGATCAATGTGTTTTTCTTTATTTCTATTTTATTTCTATTTTGTATCATTGGTTAAATAAAATGCATTTGCACTTGTTCTTTAAGCCATAAGTGAGTTCTAAAAATTGAATTTTTTTTAAAAAAAAGCTTACTTAACATGAAGTCAGGGCAAATGGAATTGGATAGCCTGTGAAGATATTTCAATACTGAATGTTGTTTAGCATTCTTACCCTGTTGGCTGTGCAATTTTTTATGTCTGTAGCATCAATGTCATCTAGCATATATGGTAAAAGCTCTGTCAGTCTAAATTACCCTGTACAGCCAAGCATAGTAGGAAAGTGACTGAATAACTGATCATTACTTGGTACATCTTTAAACTTTGCTACTCAGACAGAATATGCAAATATACTTTCCCACAGCTGTAGCACAGAGGATGAAGCTCTCCAAAGTTTCAGCTTCTCTCCCCTTCACTAAGTATTTTCATATCAAAAACATCTCTAGCTGAGCTGAACCAGAGACCCAAGACCAAACACTAGGCAGAGACAGAGGAACCCCACAGGAGAGGGGAAGGAATGACTGCCGGAGCCATAGAGGTGAAGACCACCTGAGAACATGGCCACAGAATCAACTAAGCAGGGTCCGTAGAGGTTCACAGACAGTGAAGGGACAAACACAGACCCTATATGGGTCTAAGATAGGTCCTTAGCATATACCTTAAGGTTGTGTAGCTTGATGTTCTTGTGGGACTCCCAACAATCAGGGGGGGGTTGTCTCTGCCTCTTTTGCCTGATCTTGGGACTTTTTCTTCCTACTGGGTTGCCAAGTCCAGCTGTGATATGAGGGTTTGTACCAAGTCTTATTGTATCTTGTTATGCCATGTTCTGTGGAAGTTCCTAGGAGGTCTGCTTTAAACGGAAGGAAGAGTTGAACTGAGGGAGAAGGGGGTGTAAAGGAAGGGACTTGGAGGAGTAGAGGGAGAGGAAACTGTGGTCTGTATGGTATGTTTAAAAAAATCTCAGTTTAGCCTAAAGGGGTGAAAATTTAATTTTCAGTAAAGGGCAAACTAACTTTTGTAACTATTTAGGCTCTGTGATCTCAACTGCAACTACTAATTTTCTCTGTTGTGATATCTGGCACAATGACAATTATCCAGTATACTTTCCTTTGTAAAAAATTATATTGGGCCACATTCGGCCTGCAAGCTGTACTTTCTCCTCTACTGCTCAGGGAAGTGTCATTCTTTTTACTGAGATATTTTATGTTAAATGGAGGAAAGGCTTACATCATATACTTCACACAAAAACTCAAAGTCCTCAATGAAATCTTTATTTCTGAGCTCCAAAGTCTATTTGGGTCTCCAATATTCCAAAAACTCTTTTCTGTTTTCCTTTTTACCAGAAGTCTTCCAAAACCCCCAATACTCTTGAGAATAGGTCATTTTTTTTTTTGCAAAGATCACAGGCTCCATTAAATGGTTAACAATATCAATAATCCTTTAGATGCTGTATAAGTGAGCAATGTTGCAATTGGAATATGTCTTAATCACCAGGATTCTTGAGAAAAAATAGCAACTATAGGTGAGAAGAGTTGATAATAGTGTCCCACGTTCATTTCTGTTGCTGTTATTGAATACCGTAACAAAAGCAATTTTAAGTGAGAAACGTATGTATTTGGCATACAAGTCCAGGATCAAGTCTATCATTATGAAGAAATCAAGAAAAGAATTGAAGCAGCTAGTCACATCCATAGTCAAAAGCAGAGAGAATGGATGCATACAAGCCTAATTGTGGCTCTACACTTGCATTGCCCAGGACTTAAACCCAAGGAAAGGTAGTGCTCACAATTGGCAGGTCTTCCTACCTCAATTATCATGGCAATTTCCACAGGCAAGCCTGATTGAGACAATCCTTCATAAAGAATTTTCTTTGGAGATTCCTCAGTGAGTTAAGTTGACATTAAACTACTTCAGAGATAGATAGATAGATAGATAGATAGATAGATAGATAGATAGATAGATAGATGGATGGATGCATAGATACATAGATAGGGACACATAGATAAGTGCTAGAGTATGTATCTCTATCTCTAGGTAAGTGATAGAGACAGATTTCATTAAAGGAATTGGTTCTCATTGCAGGTAGCTGGGAGGAAAAACAAAAAAATGTGGCAAGCCTTTGAGGGAGAGTAACAGACAGGGTATAATTAATATGGAAATCTATGTGTTATCGATTGAGGGTCTGAAGGATGTCACCTGCTGAGCTGAGAGGGTTACAGGAGAAGGCCTGGAGGATGTCACATGCTGAGCTGAGAGAATCAAAGAAGACTAACCAGACTAACAGGAGTCATGGTTTAGCCAAAAACAATAGGGATGCAGCCTTCTGGCAAATGACTATCTGTAGGAGTTAACTTAAAAATATGGCTAAGTTAACTTTGGCTCCCAACATCTCATAGCTATTAAGCCAAAAAGAAATTAGAATCACCAGTCTATAATCAAGAAAACCAGGTAAGTCAATGAACAGTCTTGTCTGGGGCATGCTTTTCTCATTTTCCCATGTACTTATGCATTAATTTATATTTTTATTGTTGATTAACATTCCATAAAATGATTGCACCACAGTTTTTAAGGTAATGGAAATATTGTGTATGCTAGTTAAGCAATTTACTTTTGAACTGAATATTTTACTCTATGTAAATTCTACTTTACTACAAAAAAATTTAAACATGCTTATGTTTTTGTTTTGGAGCCCGTCTTTCCACAAAATCTAGCCTCAAACTATCTATATAGCCCAAACTAGATTTTAAATTCTAGGATTAAGAAAGTTTGCTACTAAACCTGGCTCCAAATTGTTTTGTTGTTGCTGTTGTTGTTACTTGAGATAGTGTCTCTCTACATATCCCCAGCTGTTCTGGACCTCACTCTGTAGACCAGGCTGGCCTTGAACTAATGGAGATCCACCTGCCTCTGCCTCCCAAGTGCTGGGATTTTGAAGTCAAGTGCTACCATGCCTGATCTCAAAGTATTTCTTAAAAAGTTCATTTGATTGAAAATTTCAAGCTACAAAATGGGGTCTAGAACATAGTTAGCACTATAGGACAACACTTGTCTCAAGGCAGAAGTGCCTGAGTTTGATCTCCAGCAGCATAAAGCAAAAGTTTCACTGTAACTGTTAATGTAACATCTGACACAACTGCCTTCAGGCAATGGAAATAAAACCTAATAAAAAGCTAACGTGGTGGCACAGACCTTCTTTGTAAATTTCCTTCAGGGGAATGCAAGTTTTGTCAACATGTGGCTAGAAAGATGGCTCAGCAATGAAAAGCACCAGCTGCTAACCCAAGTTTGATTCCCAGCCTCCATACAGCAGCTCCCTATATATAACTCCAGTTCCAGGACACCTCCCATCTTTTGGTCTCTGTGAGAACCAAGCACACACATGGTACACAGACATAACATTCAAGAAAAATACTCATAAACATAAATTATGAAAAAATTATTTTCAATAACTCATCAACAGTTTAGAGTTTTATTTCATTGGGCACCCTAGCTATAAAACAGAGAAAGACACAGTGCACTACTTAGCCAAGCATGTCTCAGGCAAAATGTTTTGTTTGAAGTAACAAGAAAACAGGGAGAATGGATATCTATAGATTATCATTGTTAGATTGATAGATTATCATTGATCATTGATAGATTATCATTGATACATTCAATTACATATAGACCTGTGCATGTACACAATTGCTTACAGGACATTAGGAGATTCATTGTAATCCACTAAATCTCAATCTGCCTAAATTCTATATTAAATATTACTGGTTAAATTGCTATTTCAAGACACAGCAAATGAAATTATGTAAAGAACATATTACATTACAATAGGCATTCAAAAGACACAAGTTTGAGTAGAATATATGTCATACACATCTGTTGGAATAAGTGTGGTTGCCTGTGTCTCCAGAACACTGCAATTTAAGTGGCTTCTTTATAATTGAGTAGTATTTATTTCTAATGCCATCTTAAATTTACCATATATGAATGTAAGAAGATAGGCCACTTAAGTGTACATTCTACTTACACACTTTCTTTAATGGCATTAGTTTGCAGGTGTCTCTACTTCAATTAATTGCATATTGGTGAAATGCATAATTTAAACCCTGTGTAAAATTAAAGTATTCAAATGATAGTCTCTTCAATATAATTATTCCACATAAGTTGAAGTGCTAACAAAATGTTTTCCTTTATTTTTTAAATAATAGCTTCAAGTATGTTCAAGATTAGATAACACAGAAAATGTTAACAACATTTGAAAAATATGAAATGAAAATAATGAGATTAAAATTGTCTTTAATTTTGCTCCATAAACTAATGGGATTTTTCCTTATGAAATCATCAGCATTCTTCAATTATTTTCAGCCTGATTTTAAAAACAAGGAAAAGTACTTGTCCCTGGCTATGTCTCCAACCAATAGTGTAGGGGGTGCCTAAACAGGACTTGCCCTATAATCAAATGGATAATCACCCTAATTGTCATCACAGAACCTACATCCAAGAGTGAATAGAGGTGAAGGCAGAGATCCATGGCTGAGCACTGGACAGAGCTCCAGATCCATCTGAGAGCTGTCGAGGAGACTCTATATGAGCAAGAGGATAGAGGACTTATCAGGAAAATTTCCTCAGAGATGGTTGGCTGGAGCTCTGTGGAGCTCACTGAATCAAGAACAGCCACTGGCGAACCATCACGAAAAGAAGCTAGGCCCTCCAAGGGTAGGTAATTGTCCATTGATATGGGGAGTATGTGGAGCCTCAAGGGGAGGGATCAGACTGGTTTTCAGGGCTTGGACTGGCACCTTGGAGGCTAGTCCCTGCAGAGGAACACCTAACCCAGCATTGATATTAGGATGAGGACATCAGACTTGCCTGGAGTGGATGCTCCATGCTGAACTGACCCTCCTTGGGACTTTTTGCTCTTTCAGGGAAGGGATGGGGATGGGGAAGGGGAAATGGGATAGGAAGGGGGTGGCTGAAGGCTGACTGGGAGAGATTGGGGGAAGGAAAGGGAGGGTGGGCAGGGGGAATACATGGAAAAAAGACTTTTTATGAATAAAAAACAAAAAACTTTCAAACGCACACACTACACACACACACACACACACACACACACACACACACAGAGAGAGAGAGAGTCCTTTTGCTCAGAATTAAGCTAAATGTTGATCTGAAAAAATAAGTCAACTTATTTTTATTGTAATAGCAAAAAGGTGAAGATGATTGAATTCAACAAAAGAAATGCACTGCTTATTATACACACTGTATCTGAAGTAATAATTATTTTTCTTATAAATGACACCTTGTCAGACTACTTTCTGAAAATTAAGGGTATAGTTCAGTGAGAGAGTGCCTATCTAGAATACAGGAGGATGTGGTTTGGAACCCCAGTTCTATATTTTATTGGTCAAATAAGTTTCAGGAGACATCAGTCAGTGTGGAGACTCATAGTTGGTCCAGGTGCTGAGAATGAGTGACTATTGAGTGCTCAGCTCTTAATGTAATGTGACATCCATATCAGCTCCTTCAAGATCAAGGGCACATGGCAAAAGAAGATGCAGAAAGAATGCTAGAGCCAAAGGATAGAGAGGAGTGCTGTGAAATGTCCTGTAGTCATGACTGGCTATTGTACTCATGAAATCACAGCAGCAACAGTTATCTCACAAGATCAAGCTAGTCAACATGGAAGTACAGATGGAGAGGTGCTAACCATACCCCTTCCCTAGCTTAGAAGGTAATAAAAGTGACGACTACTGGTAGGGCATCATTTTGTCTTGAGAGTGTTGTTGCTGGCTGCTTATGTATACCTAATGGATGGCCTCACACACTTGAGCATACTGGTAGCATCAATTGGACTCATTGTGTTATACAAAGGAAGAAGGAGGATGTTAAGGTGGGAGGATGTAATAAGTCAGGCCCATAGAGTTGAGGAAATTGACTCCAACCAGTTGCCAAGGCAGACACATAACATACTTCCTTATGAGCCAACATGGAGTCTGCCTGAGGGTCTAGCAACAGATGCTGTCAAAGGTCCTGATCATACCCAGCCAATGAGGGATGGCTATGCAATATCACCAGATCATGACAGCATGGGTACCCAGAAGAGGGTATATAAGGTTCTCCCTATTGCTGAATAGATGAGTTAGTCCTTTTTAACTGACTCCTAGTGTCTGTGTTGTTGACTCCACATGTTCTCATCACTATG
>PVIH01027358.1:0-17087 GCA_004025045.1 Sigmodon hispidus | reverse complement strand
TTTTTTTTTTTTTTTTTTTTTTTTTTTTTTTTTTTTTTTTTTTTTTTTTTTTTTTTTTTTTTTTTTTTTTTTTTTTTTTTTTTTTTTTTTTTTTTTTTTTTTTTTTTTTTTTTTTTTTTTTTTTTTTTTTTTTTTTTTTTTTTTTTTTTTTTTTTTTTTTTTTTTTTTTGAGACAGAGTTTCTCTGTGTAGCTTTGGCTGTCCTGGAACTGTAGACTAGGCTGCCTTTGAACTCACAGAGTCCTGGGTGCTGGGATTAAAGGCATGCCTCACTAATGCCTAGCATATCCTGATTGTTTTAATTGTTAAAATTTAAAAATGAAACTTACCTAGCCCGATCTCATTCCCAAGTCTAGTTTGTACAATATCACACGGTGTTGTTAATCCAAAAAAGATTTTAGAGCAGAATTTTTTTTTTTTTTTTTTTTTTGGTTAGTGTTCTTCTTACTTTACCAAATTGCTCCCCAGAGAGCAAGATGATGATAAATATATGTTTAATATGCTGAAGTTTTTCTCAGTGTTTGTCCTACACAGTCTGTGCCAGGATTATACTCAACAAAAAATAATGGAAGTGTTGGTCACTTTAATAAGTTGTAAGGAACTGTGGAGAAGGACAGGACAGAAGATACCGTAGAATTGTGGGAGGGGTGCTGATGTCTGCCTATACATACAAACTTAAAACATCCTCAATGTGACGGGTTATTGACGTTAAATTTCACAAACGTATTGTAATGTAATTGATTTATTTAATCTCATTGAAACACTTGTTTTTGGCAGAACATTTTAAAAATAATAAGACCCTGTTGAAATTGCTGTGAATGGCGTTTTCAGTAACCCTGTCCCGAGGACCTGCCTGGCCTGTGGTTTCTCTGACTGTTGTCATGGCTGCAGACCCTTGCTGTCCTCTACTGTGATGTTCTTTTTATTGTTTACATTATTTGGCTGAAGAAAACTTGTCTTTAAAATTTTACAACTTTATAATGATTTCTATGTCTCTTGTAAAGAAAATTTCACAAATTTATATTTGGATGCCTGTGTTTCTTGTGTGTGCTTAAGATGATTACATTTGGGGGGAATCTTAAAGAATCATGTTTTGGGGAATTTATATAGCTAGGGAATACTAATGAAGTAGAAAACACAAGCAAGGGCTTGTGCTCTCGGTACATGTACACTCAGTGGAACCCAATGTCTTACACTTGGCTAGGTGAACCATCTTCTAGTGAGTTATCTCTGGCCCGAGTCTCCTGGGTTGTTGGGCCCAATGCAGATAGTTTATCTGGGAACACCATTAGATGTGCAGAAAGATTCTAAGGCTCTCTGTATTTCCTCTTGTATTGTTTTCAAAAACTGGAGCCTCATTGGTGACCACTAGTGTAATTGGTAGATGGCAATGGTGGGCATAAGCATGTCTCAGTTGTCTCTGTCTCACAGCATATGCCCTTTCCTAGGTTATCGCAGAGTGATCTGATATTTGCACAAAAAAACATGGTTAAAATTGCAATTAATGAAGAACACACACTTAATAACATGTACCTTTGAACCGAGTAAAAAATGAACAGAGCAATCAAAAATAAGCACCATAAATCAGAAATGCTGAAAATATGCTATTTTTTAAATGAAAGGGATGGATTGTTGGACATTGGTGAAGAGTTTGTACTGCTTCTGGAGAAGACCTGATTTCAGTTCCCAGGCTATTACTGCTCATAGCCACCTATGACTACAACTGCACAGAATCCAGAAAGCCCTCTTGCACTTAATACACCTACATTTTTAAAAAGAATTTTAATCATTAATGAAAACTAACCAGTGAGCAAGCTACAATTAGGACTGAGAGAATAATATCAGAAACCAACCTTGTCTTTTTTTTTTATTATTATTATTATGTCTTGGTCAATATACAGAGAAGCAGGTTACATTGTGACATTTTGTTCCTGCACAGCATACATTCCACTTGTCCTATCTTGTTCTTTCCTCTCCACATTCCCCATCTTCTTTCATGACTTAGATCTCATTTCCTTTTCAAATTCTAGATAGGATCTCTTTGAAGAATGTATGCCAGTACTGTTTTTTTTTTGTCAAGTGCAATTTCTAGGTGGAGAAAAGTTGACAATAAAGAAAACTAGACTTCCTTTTTTTCCCTCACCACCATTAGTAGTTGAAGTAGGTATCAGGAACATTAAGGAGCAGCTGAACTCTTCTGATGAAATATTTAAGAACAGAAGAAGTTGCTGGGCATGTTAGTATACCCCTTTAATCCTGGCACTTGGGTGGGTGGCAGAGGCAGGTGGATCTCTGTGAGTTGGAGGCCAGCCTGGTCTACAAAGTGAGTTCCAGGACATTCAGGGCTGTTACACAGAGAAACCCTGTCTCCAAAACAAAAACAAGAATAGCAGGTATGAATTGAGTGACTTGTTTTCTATTACTGGGCCTGTGCATTTGAGGCTACTACTAAGACTGAGCCATACTCCAAGCTTTTGCTTTTCTTTCACCCAGGTTCACTGTAGCTCAAGCTGTCCAAACCCTTGCCTCTGGCTTATCAGATTTAAGTTTCTGTGATTTGGAATGGATTTCTCTTCTTCCAACAAGGGAGATATTAGGACAAGTAATTCTTGGAAAGAAATTTGTATTAGCAATGCTATGAGGTGATTCTATAATCTACAGAACTAAACAGTATATATTGTACAGCTTTTAGAAATAGTTGGGTGGTGGAGGTAGAGGCAGGTAGATCTCTTTGAGTTCAAGGCCAGCCTGGTCTACAGAGCGACTTCCAGGACAGCCATAATTGTCACTCAGAGGAAACCCTGTCTCAAAGGAAAACTACGAAGAAACCATTTCTCAACTTCTCAGTTGTCGTTTTAGTAGTGAATTTTCTACTCCTTACCCCTTTGATATTGGGAATTGAATTTGGGCCAAGCACACCTTTGTATGCCCCCTCCATTGAAACACCTTGAACTTGTCTTTTTTGCCTTTGCCTCCTGAGTGCTGAGATAAAAGGTATGTTGCCACTTTACCTGGATCCAGTAACTATTCTTATTCTTTAGACATCTGTGGATGGGATTTGACAGTCAGTACTCAATAAGATAAGTGTCATAGGATGCAAGTGCTGTAAAGAAATGGTGCTGGGGCTGAGTGAACTTATGATGATATAATTAAACAGTTGAAAGCTCTTGTGAGCAAAGCCATAAAGGAGTTGAGAATCTGCAGGCATTAAAAAGTATGAAATATAAAGACAAAGAGACTAGACTAGAGAATATTAATGTATGCATTGTTTTCATACTGTTGGAGACAATTCTAGGTGCCAGAGATGATAAAACTTCAAAAAAGAAAAGGGCAATGTCAGCTTGAATCTTGACACATCATGCTTGAAGTGAGACTGAGTTCACATGAAAGAACTTTCTGTTGATAGAGAAAAGTTAAGATCTGGCTATATTTCTTAAAGAGCCATGGCACATCAGAAGATGGCTCAGCTATGCAGTCTTGGGGACCTGAATAGAGAAATCGTCAGCACCTGGCCAACATAAAAAGCTGTACATGGCAGTGTGTGTTTGTAATCCTACCAGTGTAGCCAATTGGTGAGAGGTTTAGGGAGAAGACCCTGTACCAATAAATAAGGTGGAGTGGGATTGAGGAAGACACTGAATCACGGGCCTTCGACCCACCCATGCATACATACAAACATTTCAGCACCCATTCACACAATCACACAAGGTAAAGTCATGAAATGCAGTTAGGAGAATATCTTAAAATCTGGCTGGAGTAGAGATAGGAAATGGTTTTGTTGTTAAACCAACAATACACAATAAAAATATCAAAGAAGTAGTTGTCTTTGGATATGTATTTGGAGTCAGCTGTTGGGAATTGCTACTGTCTGACTCAAGGGCATTTTGCTTTGAACCAGAACAAGAACTCTGGCTAGTGTTGAGAGCACAGCACACAGCTTGGGGAGGGACAGTCCAGGAATAAGACATGTTTTCCATTTTAGTACTGAGTGGACAGCCAGGTATCAGGACTGACTTCAATAGGAGGCAGGATCCTCTCCTTGTTTACCTCTGAAATTACATGTTCTTAAAGATGAGTTTATCATTTTCCCTCTCTAGAAATCTGGGTAAGACTGGGCTTAAGTGGGACTAAATAAGGACTTTGGACAGCTGAACAAACCAATATAGGATACAACCTAGTATAATTTTGTCATTCTTTCATTTTGAGGCAAGGTCTTATATCCTTGACTAGCCTTTGGCTCAGAGATCTGCCTTCCTCTGCTCCCCCCCCATGCTAGAATTAAAGATGTGTGCCACCACGCACTGCTTAACTTCTTCCTTCAATAAACTGGTATGCTTATCAGCTGCCAAATGATAGAACAGCCAGTCCATGGTTCAAATAACTCATCAAAACTGCCTTGTCTTCCTGTGTATTTATACTGATGTCAGCATCTTGAACCCTTTGGGATAATGGGGACAAGGTCCCATCAACATTATTATGTGGGGATATAGAGTAGACACCAAATAGTAAGTGCCAGGCAGTTCTGAGATCTTAGAATTTGCCAGGTTCTGCCCTCCCTTTTTCAAGGTGTAAGAAGTGAGCTCTGGGGACTGGAGAGATGACTCAGAGGTTAAGAGCACTGGCTGCTCTTCTAGAGGTCCTGAGTTCAATTCCCAGAAACCACATGGTGGCTCATAACCATCTATATGATAGGACCTGATATCCTCTTCTGGTGTGCAGACAGAGCACTGTGTATATAATAAATAAAGCATTGCTTCCTGGCATCACATTTGCAAACACTGGAGAGTTCATGAAATCTCATCCTCTCACCCCATAGAGATTTTCTAATTTTCTCCCCTTTCCCCTTGTTCTTTTTCTTTTTTCCTTCCCCCTCTCCCTAGTCCCTTCCTATTGTGAAATATATGAGTAATATGTTATGTAAAGGAGTAATATTTTGAAGGGGTTATATAAACACTTATTGATATAAATTGAACTTTAAGACAATTTTTGGACAGTGGAACTGTCTTATGGAAGACTCCATCTGCTCTCTGAGAATGCAGGAACAAATAGGAAGGAGGTCAGGGTCTCAGTGTTTTGATGGCGTCTGGCCTCCCTCATTTAGGCTCTTGGTACTCTAGAAACATGCCTCTAAGTTTTGCCAAATAATAAGTCTCACTACACCTTCCTTTCCTGTCTTTAGTTCAGATGGAAATTAACTGTTACCCAGGCTGTTCTGCCTCAGCCTCCCAGAGTTTACAAGACACATGACACTATTTAGGGTAAAGTAGGCTACAATAAAATGTTCCTTTTACCTTTTTAAAGAGATATTAAAAACATCTTTAAAATAGGTTTTGGCTTCCTGGCTGGCATACGTAAAAGTGGCAGAGAAGTCCTACTTAAATACACATACAGGTGGGAAAAAAAGCAGGTTCATTAAAATAAGCCTGGGCATTTTTTTTTTTTTTTTTTTGGTCCCCTTTATAAATTTGGCTAATTCTTTTCAAACTCCTTGGGGCTAAGTTTATCAAAATAGCATTACCTGAAATAGAGAATGACATTTGGCATGCAGTAGTTGGTTGACAGTGGTCATAAGGAAATGTCAAGCATTTAATGAATACTAACTAGCTGAAAACTTAACCTTCACCATGAAAAATCAGGATAAAGTGAAACAGAAACAAATCTTAAGTAACTCCTGTGGCTAGAAGTAGCGATCAGCTCTTCTCTGTTGAGTGCTAAGCTCTGAAGGCTCAGTCTAGTACACTTCAGACCTTACTGTCTAGGACCATTTCATCCAACCCTTGACAAAAATATGAAACTTAATGTTTTTATCCTCCACTCAATCCATAACGATTTCATGAAATAAGTAAGGTAACGTTTTTGTTTTGTTTTTCAGAGACAGGGTTTCTGGTTATCCTGGAACTCCAGTAGACCAGGCCAGCCTCAAACTCACAGAGAGATTTGCCTGTCTCTGCCTCCTGAGTGTTGTGATTAAAGGCATGTATCATCACCACGTGACTGCAAGGTAGCATTTTTGAAATGAATTAAAAGACAGGAAAAAATTAAAAGCAATGTATATGCACAAGAATGTGCTTTTCAGTTCTACATATTAATCAGGTTGTCTGTAGACCTGGCTTTGGTAGTTGGTAAAGATGTGCTTCTGTTAGGTTCCTGATACTCCAGGTCATCGGACATTTTACAGCCAGCTGGACAGTGTGGGCTGAGTGAGTGACATCTTCAAGCCCACCTTTTGCAGCTGTTTGTTAAAAGCATTGCAAGGAAAACTCAGGTAAGTTGTCTGAATCCATACCCCAAGATAAAGTTAGGTGTACCTATAACCTCAATATTTGGGGAAGCTTAGGCAGGTAAACACCCCCAGGTTCTAAGCCAGCCTTCATTGCAAAATGATATCCCCAAATAAAAAAGTATGTCTTTTTGATGAGTGATCATTTATTTAAATGTGTATTTTGTAAGGCTGCATCAAATGAGTGTTTCTGTGATCAAGTATATTTGTATCACAGCCCTCTTAAAGTTTACTGCTGGACCTCTTGGCTCAGGCCTGTAATCCCAGATATTAAGGAGGCTGAGACTGGAGTGTCTCATGTTCAGGCCTTACCTGGCAACTTAGACTCTTTGTCACTGTAAAAGATCTAGGGCTGGAGTGGAGCTCAGTGGGAGAGTGATTGTGTGCCATGACTGAAGTCCAAGGTTCAATTCCCTGTTTCCTCATAAAATACAGAATAAGAGTGAGAAATTAACTACTGACAGGAAGGAAACATGTCAGAGTTCTAGGGCCCCACTAGTGTATACATGTATAATGCGCTCCTATAAATAGGAGTCTGGTGTGTGGATTTTGGATGGAGGCCCCCCCCCCCCCCCGGAAGCAAGTTATTTCCAAACCAAAGATTCTATTTTAGAGCTTGTCAAATTAAAAACAAAAACAAAACAAACAAAAAATACCTGTAATTTTTGGATAAAATCAGAATGATAAACAGTTTTCACAGGACCTAAGTTTGGGTCCCCCGGATCAACATCATATAGCTCACAGCTGCCTGTTGAACTCCAATCCAGGGGATCCACTGCCCTTTTCTGGCCTCTGGGTACTTGCACACACATACACATAATTTAATTTTTTCAGAATGCTGTAAATGATTTACATTAATGGATAGCATTTAAGATCTTCCACAAATTCTATGTCTCCAAAAGCCCTCTGAGGACACTCACAGAGACCTTTGCTGCCCACGTGCTGGGATTAAAGGTATACAGCCACCATGCCAGGATCAACACTTACATGCTTTATAACTGTGTAATGAGTTTGATTTTCTTCATATAGGAAGGAGGATGCAGAAGTCTGCAGGCCTCTGTCACCTTTGCTTCTGTGTTGTAGCTAAAGACACCCCAGACTTCTCATGAGTAGTCACTGTAACTAACCATCAGGCTTGCTTGCTTTGATTTGATTTTTGCTTTGCTACAGGCTCTCTCCAAATAGCCCCGATTTACTAGAACTCACTGTGCCTCTGCCTCCTGAAAGCTAGGATAAAGGCAGGAACCACTACACATCCTAACTGGCAGATTTTAAAGATGTAGATTTTGTGTTTGTTTGTTTATAAAGCAAGTTTATTTCTGCAGAGGAGATGTCTTGTTTATGTCCAGGGAAGAAGTAGAAAGAAGCTCCCCCTCTCAGAACTGGGTCCCCGAGTCCTCAGCAGCAGTATGTTGTATTCCACCATCTTTACTGGGGACCAAAGATGTTGGGATCATGAATCATCAAACTAGTTTCCAGTTGTTCAAAGTTACCCAGGCTCCAAGGTGGACATGAAAGATTTTCAGGGCCAAGAGACCTGCTGTTAGAGGGAAGGTTGATTGAAGGTGAGCAATCTGGTACTGAGGCAGCTGAAGGAAGGCCTGATGTAGTGTGACATCCTTTGCTACCTGCTGATTTTCTTTAGCTACCTGCTGCTTGCCAGAAAGGAGCCAAGCATCTTGACAGCAGCCCCTCAAGGATAAATAATTCTCCAAACGGAGAGGCTGCACAGGTCACACGTCACGGCCCTAGCCCCTTGCACCCTGCCAACGTCCTCAAAATGGTACCGTGCAGCTGCTTCGCCCTGCACGTGGGCCTGCAGCTCTAGAAGTTCCACGATCAGACTCTGGTCGGTCATGGGATGGCAGAAAGCTTCTTGGTTGTCCCGGACCATTCAGAGGGCGCTCACATCAATGGCCCCAGGGGGAAAGATGGTGGAGAAGGCACCTACGAACAGTGGACAGTTTCTGGCGGACTCCATAGATCTGGGACTTGAATGTGGACATTAGCGAAGTTTTAAAGAAACCTACATGGGCCTTTGAGGTTCACTTCCTCTGGGGTTCCTGGAGCAGCCACCACCTCCTCCTGATGAAGATTTTTTAAAAGCTACTCAATTTATGCTTGTCCCATGCATGTTTAGCTAATTTACCTACTCTTAGCTTTGGTCTGAAGTACTTATGGAAAGTTGTAGGTATTAAACAAAGTTATTGGGGCACCATTTCCATTTGAGTGCAGCATGTGAGTGTTTTTGTTACTTTATTTTGCAGTCTGGGAATGGAATTTAAGACCTTGTGTGTACTAGTAAGCACTCCCTGCCTCAGCTTTTACAATACCTGGGATTACTGGGATTATACCAGTGTAATCTATGAACTTTTTTTTTTTTTTTTTTTTAGCATAAGGGCTCTCTATAAAGTTAAATACAAGGTGGGGGCTGAAGAAATGGCTCAGCGGTTAAGAGCACCGTCTGCTCTTCCAGAGGACCGGGGTTCGATTCCCAGCACCCACATGGCAGCTAACAACTGTCTGTAGTTCCAGTTCCAGGCAAGCACCAAGGCAAATAAATAAAAAAAGTTTTTAAAAAAAATGTTAAAAAAAAAAGAAAAGAGAGCAAACATTTTTTAAAAAAAGTTAAATACAAGGTTATTTTGTTAGTTGGATGACAAAAGGTACTTTCCATTTTTTTTAGAAGATCTTGTGTATGAGTATGTTGCCCGCAACACTTGTGCATGGAAGGCCCCAGGAGGACAGAAGAGAGGAAAGTATGTAGACAGTTGTAGACCAACATGTGGGTGCTGGGACTCGAACCCAGGTCCTATAGCCTGACAAAGTGTACTTAAGAAAATAAGAAATGTATACCACTACCAAAGTGGCAAATAGCCAAAGAATGCTGTTTTGGATTCTTGTCTGTGAAGCAGGAACAAAATGACCCTTTATTACCAATCATAAACTGACTTGCTTCAGGTGAGCTGAATGCCACTAGAAATCCTCTCTATATTTGCTCTTTATTTGCCTGGAAAAGCTGCCATCTTCAGGAATCCACACAAAGAATTGCTTTGGATTTCTACTTTAGATTATCAGAGAGCAAATGCTTCCTGGGCAGAACACATATTTATTCTGACCAGATTCACAGTTTCCAGTTATGCAAATTTGTGATTTTAGCATAAAAAATCACAGAAGATTATTTCTTCATGAGAGGACAGAAAAGAAGTCACGGTGTAGTACTGTCCAGTTGAAGTAAAGCCATAAAGATGTCTGAGGTAAAATAACTCTAACTAAGGGAAAGGGATGAAGACATCCCAGTGGGACGCTGGGGAACTGCCATTGGTTCCCTGAGCTTGTCTGATTTCTAGTGACAGGGAGTTTTGCCTTTAACCGGAATACGGTGTGCAGACTCACATAATATGGAAGAAAGAGTTTTCTTGTTTTGCCAGGGAATCACTAGTGTGAGGCCGGGATCCTTTTAAACTAACCTGCTGGCAAGATATGTTAGTCCACTTTCTGTTCCTATGACAAATGACCCAAGGCTCAGTAGCTTAAAAAAGTTTATTTTACACATGTAGGCAAATAAAAAAAAGTTCATTTTGCTCGTAAGATTTCAAGAGCATAGTAGTGGCATCAGCATGGCATTTGGCCAGGGTCTCCCCATCACTCTGTAGCATGGCAGAGGGCATCACACAAAGAGAAAACAAGTTGAGTGGCTGTCACTCCTGAAGCCTCTCTTGTCATGCCCCTTCACCCGCATCCTCTTGCGTATCTCCAAAGCTTTACCTCCAAATACTTGTACAACACAAATTAGAAAATCAAGTTTCCAACAAGGAACTTTGGGAGGATGAATTCAAACCATTAAATCTTAATGAAAAACGGAATTCTTGAGGCCCTCCCTTCCCTTCAGAGCTTGCTGAGCATATCTCTCCACTCCCAGCTCTTTTGTGAAACCAATGGCATTTGAAGAATGCTCTACCACTGGGATGGCTTCCAGGTGACAATGATGAGTTTTAGATTTGTGGCCAGTTGCAGATCTGAGACTCAGCACCTTTGGAAATATGAGCTACAGGCAATGCCTACCATGTGGGGGCCAGTTCAGGACAGGGGCAGCCAGCGCAGCCCCTTGGGAGGTTTGGTGTGTTTTTCTCTAAAATGCATTTTTGTTACTTTTGTTGCTGTGACAAAATTCTTGAGAAAATTACACTAGCAGGGAAGGAGGTTAGGAGGGAGGCAGGGTTTGTATTTCGACTGACAGTTTGAAGGTACAGTCCATCATTGTGAGAAAGGCAGAATGGAAGGGTCATGAGGCAGCCAGTTACATTGCGACCACAGTCAGGAAGCAGAGAGATGAATGCTGGTGTTCAGACCACTTTTATTTTTAATTTATTTATTAAAAGAGAAGTAAGAAAACATGGGATGGGAGAGATGGCTCAGTGGTTAAGAGTTGGGGTTCAAGTCCCAGCACCCACATGACAGCTAATGACTATCTGTAACTCCAACATCTCTACTATATACATAAAAATTAAATTATTCAAATAACATTTTGTGTATTTTTAAGTGTGCCTGGGTGTATGTGTGTGCACTGCATTCGTGCAGGAATCTGCAGAGGTCAGATCCCTTGGAGCTGGAGTTACAAGCGTTTGCATGTTACAGCATGGGTGCTAGGGGCAGCCAGGACTCTTACCTGCTGCTTTGTCTTCCAGCCCCAGCTCTTCTTCATGCAGCCCAAGACCTCAGCCAATGGCATGATGTTACTTATATTCAGAGTGGGATTTCCTTCCTTAGAATTCTCTGGAAATGCCCTCACATGTAACTATAAGGTATAGTATGTCTCTGAGGTGATTCTCAATCCAGGTCAAATTAACAATGAAGATTAACCTTGACAATAACCAAGTATTGAACGAACTTTTCCTTTTATGCATATTTGGTCCCGTGTGTATGTGTGTGTGTGTGTGTGTGTGTGTGTCTGTCTGTCTGTCTGTCTGTCTTTCTCCTTCCCCTTTTCCTCCTGTTTTTCTTCCCTTCCTGTCTTTCTGTTTTCAAGACAGGGTTTCTCTGTACAGTCCTGGCTGTCTTAGCAATCACTCTGTAGACCAGGCTGGCCTTGAACTCAGAGATCCTCCTGCCTCTGTGTCTCAAGTGCTAAGATTAAAGGTATGCACCACCTGCATGAACTGGCTTCTCAGAGCATATGCCATGCAGGGAAACACCGTTCTAAGCCTTGATACTTGGAGATGTCACTGGACCTCAACTGGATGAAGGTGTTAGGTGGGGAGAGGCTGAAGGAGGACTGGGAGAAGGGGGGAGCAATGGTGGCTATGGGGAAAAAAGGGGTGTACAGACACTGCCCATTGGGTGCATGTTTTTTAAGCAGTAACTCCATTTGCCAGTAATATCTTAATATTTCTTGATGCTCAAAGCTTTCAGGTTCCAACTTTCCTGCCTCAACAAAGCATTAGTGTTGACTCTGAATGCTGGGGAGACTGCATTGAAGGTAGATCCCAACTGTTAAACTGGATCAAGTCCCTGGAGGTGACATGGGCTCTGCAGTGATGTGGGCTCTTTGGTGTGTGACAAAGAGAATACACCTAAGAACTGATGGGACAGGGACTGAGATAAAAACCAAACACAGGAGATTTAGGTCATGAAATTATAGAAAAATCCCCAAATACAGAAAGAAATGGGTAGCTCTTCCATCTTAAAGACATGTGAACAGAGGTACAGTCAAATGTCAAAAATATAAAACAATATTCAAACCAGAAAGAAAAACTCATCTTTCAAAGGCAAGCCCATTGAGATCACATCAGGTCCTTCTTCTGAAGCTCCAGAAGGCAGAACAGCCTGAGCAATCTGTTTCAAGTGCTGGCAGAATTGGCAGCCAGAGAGGATGACTCTTGCAGAACTATCCTTTGACCAATGGAAAGAGTAGGCCTCGAGACAGACACTAAGAATCCCAGCACGTGGGAGGCAGAGGCAAGAGGATCTCTGAGGTGGAGGCCAGCCTAGATTGAGCTATATAAAACCCTGTCTCCAAAAGCAACCCAAAGCTAGTTGTGGTAGCATATGCTTTTAATCCTAGGTCTTAGGGTTCAGAGGCAGATCTGCAGTTCAGATCTCATTCAGCAGTCTGCTCTATATAGTGAGTTGGAGGCCACACAGAAGTGATGACACTCTAGATCATAAAGAGTTACAAAATACAAAAATAAAGGTGTGGGCTGGAGAGACTGCTCAGCAGGTTAGGGTTTGGTCCCCAGCACCCACACAGTGGCTCACAACCATCTATAACTCCAGTTCCAGGAGATCTGATGCAATCTTCTGGCCTCCACAGAAACCAGGCAACGCCATTCCCTAGGGAGAGGGCTCCTGGACTGTGTAAGACCAGGGAAGTGAGCTGAGTACTGGCAGGCAAGCATCCATCACTGCTCAGTGTGGATGCAGTGTGATCAGTTGTCTTGAGTTCTTGCTGCTAAGACCTTCCTCACGAGGGACTCTAACCTTGTACTGGGAGCCATTAGACCCTCCTTCCCCCTAAGTTGCTTTGTCAGCATATTTTATCACAGCAGGAGAGAAGTTAAGACACCAGTGAACAGCCATCATGTGACTGCTACTCTCTTTCCTCCTTTGAAATGTTGTTTTTTGTTTGTTTGTTTGTTTGTTTGTTTTCACCTCCTGAGAGCTGTAGTGATACTTTTTTTGTCAGGACTGCCAGCTAGCACATAATGACATAGAGACTTATTAATTATGAAAGCTTAGCCTTAGCTTAGGCTTTTTTCTGACTAGCCCTTATTACTTAGTTAACCCATTTCTATTACTCTGCATTCTATCACATGGCTTGGTTACCTTTCCTCTACCCCATGTGTCTAACTTGCTCTGCTTCCCATTGGTTCTCCTATAAGCCTAAATTTCCTCTCCTCTTCTTTTATCTCCATGGAAATTCTGCCCATTTCTCCTTCCTAACTATTGGCCATGCAGCTTTTTATTCCACCAATCACAGCAGTACATCTTCACACAGTGTACAAATATCCCACAACAGAGTTTTGTTTTATTTTTAACCATTTAACAGTTTATTTGTTTATGATGAAGTTTCACCGTTATAGCTCAGGCTAGCCTGGAACTCACTATGTGAACCAGACTGGTCTGCAATGTGTAGTGAGCTACTTTCTCGGCCACTGGAGCATTGGAATTACAGTGTTTACCACATTGAAGTAGGGTCCTTTGCTGAACCTGAGCTCACTGATTGGCTGCCTGGCTGAATTGGGATCCACCTGTTTCTGCCTCCCCAGTGCTGGGGTTACAGATGTGAAAACACACTTGGTTTTTGTTTGTTTGTTTTTTACATGGATGCTGGAGATTCAAACCAAGGTCCTCATGTTTGCACAGTAAGCATGTTAACAACTTAGCCATCTGGTGTGTATATGCCTGCATATGTTTATTTATATATGTACATATTTTAATCTAGGTTCTGGGGTCTGGAGAGAGGGCTTGGTGGCTAAGAGCACTTGTTCTTGTAGAAGATCCAGATTCAACTCCTATCACCCACTTGCTGGCTCACAGCTGTCTGTAGTTCCAGATTTAGTGCATACATGAGGGCAAAATACCCATACACATAAAATTTGAATCTAGATTCTGTGTATGAGAAAGCATGATATTTTGCCTTTCTTCTTCCAACTAGTGCACACACACACACACACACACACACACACACACACACACACACACAGATGGGGCTGCAGGAATTGGTGCACAAGTCATACCTTAAGAAAGAATGACAGTGTCCTTCATTCTGCTGCCTTGAGGAGGCTAGGGGTGGGTGCCTTGGGTCGGGAGGTTAGAGCGTTATCAGGAGTTCAGAGTTAGGGAGTGCTCAGTCCTACTCTTGGGGAGAGAGGGAATACCTTGGAGTCAACACTAGGAGCCTGGTGAGTTTCCCTGAGGCTGATGAATCTGTGGAAGGAAAGGAGAAGCGAATGCTCTGAGTCCACTCCTCACTCTTCAGGGCCTCAGCCAGGCACTGGGTGGTCTGACCAGCCTGTGCACCAAGCTCTGGCAACTTTTCCAGCCAGTGTATTTGAAGGCCCATCAGCTTCTCTGCAGGAGATTCAGATTTTATTTTACCCTGAGGGGATCAGCACTCACAACACTGGCAAAATTCATTCTTTCTTCATTATATATCCCATTTCCAAATCCAGGTGAATGGACCTGTGGTAGCTCATCATGCAGGACAAGAAAAGCCTTCACACTCACACCCCAACTTTCCAGGAAAGATGAAGGTCATGAATGTTGAAGAGAGAGGAGGTCACACCCACATCCTCCTGCTAGCAGATATTCCACAGCTGGTGAATTGAACATATGAGAATTTGTAAGTGTGAGTGAAGAGTGTTGAAGAGTATGGAAAAGTGAGATCTTATGGACTCTACTCCATTAAGAAAATCAACGGGGAAAAGTGGGGATATAGTATGTGACTTACATAGACTTTCCTGGGGTATTCCAAGAATGCTGTGGGTTAAACAGGATTTTATATACTCTACTGGGAAACTGTTTCTGTGGGAAAGTGTGTTCTGACTTTCAACTCTGGATGTCTGGAACATGTCTCCACCTGTCACAATTCCAGGAGGATTCACAGGAATGCTGCTGTTTGATGTCAAAGATGGGAGCAGTACTCACTTTTCCCAGAGGCTCCACTGAGTAAGAGCACATGCTGGGTATGAACATTGATTTTTAGCCCCATGGAGAAGGGGAATTTTTTTGTAATAAGAGTAATGTTTCCAGTGCCAAACTTCTACCCACACATATACTATGGAAAGGCAAGAAGCTTGGAAGCTGCTGGAACAGAGCCCAGAGCTCAGAATTTGAGGAAGCAAGAGTTCTTCTGCCTGTATATGAGGCTTGGCTTCTCCCCATGCTGGCCAGGACAGTGTATGGCCGACAACATCCCCAGATCTTGGCCTATCTTCAAAGCCTGTCTGGCACCAAGAGTGACACTGATGCAGTGTCTCATTTCCCTTTTCACCCTGGGGACAAGTGAAATTGACTCCAGGCCTGGGCTTGCCCTGTGAACTCGTGGAAGGGGGTAAGGCCTTAAAGCATGCCCAGCACCTGGCAGGCTCTGTCTGTGCTTTGAGAGAACATTATTTCTCAATGGCTTAGTTGGTTAGAACTAGAAACAAAATATTTTATCTATCTTGCACAAATTTGGTTTATAGAAAAATATGAAAAGTATACCAATAGTGGCTAAACTTTTCTTAATATCACTGCCTATATACAGTGATTCACATACACAGAGCTGCATGCTCTATATTCCATATATCTTATGGCGTCACAGTAACGAAGTTGCCCAATGATGCCTTTCTCAGCAAGCATCACAGTGGCCAAGTGATTTGTGACTTTATGTATTTACGTGCACACAGAAATGGAAGTGTTAGATGTTATCAAAAAGTGAGTGGTTGCTCCCCAACCCTAATTTCTTTTTAGAAATTTCATTTCCTAGGGGCTGGGCTCACAGGTGGAGCAGGGCCTCGCAGGTGTGAAGCCTTACATTTAATCCATAGTACTGCTAGGGACAAAACAACTCCCCCAACATCACCTCTCAAATTCTCTCAAAAAAACAATAAAAAGCAAAAAGTTAAGGGCTAAAAATGAATTGAACAGATTGAACATGTCTTTAAATGGCCATAAGTACATGGCATGTTTAGACAGCTATCCTAACTGGGATGCCCTGTTTAAAGCACCAGTCTCATGGCCTGCACTATTCATTTTACATTCAAAGGTGCGGACACATGGGAACCATCTACAGAAAACATCTCTGATGGCTTCTTCTACCATTGATAGGATTCGGAAACCAAGGGTAAAAGGTCTTTCTAACTCAGGCTGTATATACTTTTCTTTTATTACTGTGGACACAAGCACTCACGAGCAACAAAAAAGAAAGTTATGACATTAAATGAAGAGTTAAATTCATTCCATCTCAGGTAATATACAACAAGATTTTTTTTTTTTTTTAAATGGGAATGATGGCATCTAGCTGGGGTTGAGAATGCTGCAATGCTGTTTGAGACAGGGTTTCTCTGTGTAACATTCCTAGAGATCCTGAAACTCACTTTGTAGATCAGGCTGACCTTGAACTCACTGAGATCTGTCTGCCTCTGCCTTCCAAGTGCTGAGATTGAAGATGGGCGCCATCACTGCTTTCTCCCTAGGTTAAGCAATCTGGAGACAACAGGCATTTCAATTTCATCTCTTGGACTGTGGGTTAGAGTTCAGTTCCTTTCCCTCATATCTAGAGTCTGTGATTCTTACTAATGTTTTGGGCTCATTTCTATCTTTTTCTCCTTTTAACCCTCATGTCAGGAAAGTAGTTTCTCCTAAGAACCTCACCATGTCACTCTCAGGACCTCGGATACACTGGAAACCCATCTCCACTCACAAAACCATTTTTTCTTTCTGGAAGGTGTTCCTTAATCTTTGTAGCTTTGGCTGAAGAAATGCCTCAAGGGTTAATAAAGCTCACCTTAGGTGTGCCTGTGAGGGCTTGCCCTAGTGAGGGTGGCACCAGCCCAACAACTGGGGTCCTAGGCCCAGTAAAAAGAGAAAAAGTAGAAAGCCAGTGGGGTGCTGAAGCCCTTTTCTTTCCTGACCCATTCATTTGTTACACCAGGACGCATCCTCACATACCATGCCTCCTCATGGATTGTATTCCTTTCATCAACAAGCTCAAAGGGACTAACACAGACATCTTCCAAAATGGAATCCATCTTGTTTTCACCAAAAATTTCTCTTTTTTTGGTTGTTGTTTTAATACCCCTCTGTGTGTGTGTGTGGTGTGT
>PVIH01027357.1:0-17090 GCA_004025045.1 Sigmodon hispidus | reverse complement strand
TGTGTATGTGTGTGTGTGTGTATGTGTATGTGTGTGTATGTGTATGTGTGTGTATGTGTGTGTATGTGTATGTGTGTGTGTATGTGTATGTGTATGTGTGTGTGTATGTGTATGTGTGTGTGTGTGTATGTGTATGTGTGTGTATGTGTATGTGTGTGTATGTGTGTGTGTGTGTATACATGTGTGCACACACATACCACCTGTGTTTGAGTATGATGGGTTATGAGGTCAGGATGGGGAAAATCCCTAAACTAGATAGAGAAAAACAGAATACACAGCACAATGGTTGCAATTTCCCATCTAAATCTTTCTTTTCTCTTTAGGAAAGTGGGTAGTTAATCCTGAGGAGCCCAAACTAAGTATTTTATGTGAGATGGAGGTAAGAGATATTTATCTTAATAATTAATGCATTGCTCTTGCTGTAAAGTGACTTATTCAATCTTTATTTTTTTCTCTCTCTTTTTTCTTAATATTTAGTATACTGAAGAATTTCTAAAATTCTTTGAATCTCCTCTAAGAACACTGTCCAGCATTGGGCCACCGCCCATTCTGTCATATAGAAGAGAATGTTCCCCTCTAGACATTAGCATCAAGGTAACTTCAATACATATGTTTTATTATTTCTGTAAGTGGCTCTTTAAGGCCACACAGTGATTTGTACAGTAGATATGAATATACCTTAAAAGCAAAGGGTATAGCTACATACTATATATTTCTGTCCCCTCCAGAGGACTCTGAGGCCATCATTTCTGCAGCTTTCTTCTTACGCATACACAGCTGCAAGGCTCATTGCTCTGCTCATCTGAACTGTACAAGCGGGCAGCACTCAAAATGCATCTCAGGCTCCTTATTACCATCTCTCCAGCCCTTGAGTAGAAGTGATGTCACATGCTAGACTCTACAGATCTTGCTGGCTTGAACCCTTCAGCTACAAGATCTCAGACCCTTAAAAGTCCCCCATCAAGTATTTCTGTGACAAGCATTCTCAGATAAATTAGCACATTCCTCATTGTTTTGGTATGCTGTTAGAGGTCCACTGACCACAACCAATTCCCCCTAAGCCTGCTGGGCTTTGGGGCACTTCTTCACTTTCTTTCTCTTTCTCTCCTTTCTCTGAAGGATGAAGAAGAGCTAGTACTCAAGTGTGAATTTTGTGGAAGTGTTCTACAATCATTCTTTTCTGATGTGGACATCGGCTGTGACGGCATTCACACTGAACCAAAAAAGCGTGTAAGTTAGTTCTAAATAAGGCTTGACTGAGGAACTTGGGTTATTTTTTTCAACATATTTAGCATTTTCCCCTGTTTTTTTCTCTTACATAATTTTTCTTAAGGATTGTGTGTTAGCTGTCAAGGAAGGGCCGATTACAACCATAACATTTACCAGGACAGCTATAATTCAAAAGGCTGATAATAATATATTGACAAAGCTGTAAAGAAGCTAACGTTCTGGCTAGCCTGGTGTTGTAGCACACACATCATCCTAGAACCCAGGAGGTAGAAATAAGAAGGTTGAAGGTCTAGGCCAGGTTGGTATGTATAAGGCCCCGGAGAGAGGGGTGAGGTAAAGGTAGGAAAGGGGAGAACTGCTAACACACCTTCAGTCCTATATCATTTAAGAAGATTCACGAAAGACATGAGTAATAGGTTTTCTGTCTCCCATAGGAGGTTTCTCCACCCATGCAGTAAGCCAGATGAAGCTGAATTGAAAAAGTCTAACAGGTTTATTTGAGCAAAGCAGCTCCTGGATAGTTTGCCTAGTCCCAGAGGTTGGAGCTGGAGAAACTGTACCCCCAACTAAAGCAGGGAGATTATATAGCCTGTAGGTGAGGGATGATGACATGTCTGCCACAAGCTGGGTTCGAGCCCACAAGTATGGTCAGAAGCTGGAATGCTTGGGTGGGGACTTGGGCTGCTGGTGGCAACAGGGGGAAACGTCACCAGGAATGCAGAGCTGGCCTTTTTGGAGATTCTCTGAGAGGGCAATGTTTAGTGAGAGAAAGATAGGAATGGGGTTCCAACTGAACATCCCAGTCTTCATGGGTATATGGGCGTGCCGGTTCAAATTCGGCTACTTCCTGCTGGCATGGGACGATGTAGGTGTTAGTTTTTTGCACGTGGCGCGTGAATGGAATCTCAACACAGGAAGTACCACACGAGAGTTTATTAAAGCAGCAGGCAGAGGTAGGGGCGGAAGGGAGCAGAGAAAGAAGAAGGGGGGGGGGGACTTGTGTGAGCACTTTCTTTAAGAGGGTGGGTGGGCCCATGTTTGCATCGCCACACCCAGGGGCATAGTTGACTCTGTTACATTCCAGGTGAATGCAAGCTTTGGAAATCCTTACAGAAGGGAGGGGGAGGAGTTGATGGGCTCATGCTCAGAGGAAGGTATGAGTGAAGAAGCATATGGTTAACCATCACCCTGGAGACCTTACGAATCTGTTCCTGGAAAAAGCAGAGAAGGCATAAACAATAGGGAAAAAACAATAGATTATTATCAGTGGCCCTATGAAAGGGGCCAGCCATGGGGAGTATAAAGATTGCTAGAAAGAAGAGAACAAAAATGTGCCCTGGTATGTTGTCAAAGTTCTTCAGATAATTAGTGGAATGATTCACTAATAGTTTCAACCAGGCCATATTTTGGACACAGTAGCAGTACCCTTTCCCCAGGACCATGCAGGTATCTGTAAAACAGCTGCAATAGATTTATACCTTGGTGTCATAGCTGAGGCTATGGCTTTAATTTAAAAGGCTGGAATCTTTTTCCTATGTTAGAGAGCCTGGTTTTAGCTTGGTGGAACACTTCTTTAAGTCTATACTTGAAGACGACTAAGAAAATTTAAAATCTTGGCTTGTAACTGAACAGTAAGCAGTCAGTGCTCTGTCAGGTTATCAGAAGTCCACTTATCAATGCTAAAACTCTGAACCTCTGAAACTCCAGGATGACAACAGCATGGAAGGAGGCAGGAGTCGAAAACATCTTTATACACCTTAAATCACTTATTTATATCTTTATAACTTGCATTTATACATCTTAAATTATTTTCTGTGTTCCCTCAGTGAAAAGTTACATCTGAAACCTATTATCCTTCACTATGAAGCCTGTGAACACGGCTAACCCGTTTGTGTTTTTTACCCTAATGAACTACCGAAATGGCTGTAGCCTTTGGGGGAGGGGGCTGTTAAATTGGCAAGGCTATCCTTAGCTTGGTCATCAAACATCATCAGATCTAGGAAGGATAAATTATACCTGAGTAAGCAGAAGTGCAGACCAAGCAACAAACAAACAAAACAACAGGGCCTTACTGGGTACCTAGTCAGCTAGCCCAGGTTCTTCTGTGCTCCTTGGGGACAAAGAATCCAGGGCAGCATCAGTCTTTGGCTGCCAGGCCCAGAGGGTCTGACAGATTTTCTTGTGAAGGCAGAACTTGTGGGGATGAGCCTACCTTGTATAGACAAAATCAATTCCCCGGTGTCCTGCATGTGCACACCTGGACAGGGGCTTGCCAGCAGTTGAGGTGAAAGGCAGTTTTGTTCTGGCTTTGTCACTTTTAAAACAAGCTCCAGGTAGAGGTTCTTCTGGGCCCATCCATTTTCACCCATCCAGGAGATAGGGGTGCTGTTTCTCAGAACTGCTTCAGTTTGGAGTTACATGTTTTAAGTTAACTTTCTGTTACAGATTTTTAGCCATAAAAGTGAGGTTCCCTTAGCTAGTTTTTAATAAAGTGGAACAACATAAAACAACTTTAATATTATTTATACCCAAATGACATATGAATCTCTTATTACATCAGATTCAGTGAGCAGAAACTCCAGAGGTAGATTCTGAGCCCAGGCAGCCGGTTGCAATAGAAACAGCTGAGCTTTTATCAAGACACATGGAAAACAGCAAACCCAGGAATCCAGGACCGGTCAGAAACAAGCATGTAGTGGCCACATACATTTATACATGTAATTGAGCTGGATACCATTTTGTATGGCTTCATATCTATAAGAAGCCTGACAGGCACAAACCCATCCATACATGCAGAAATAGACAAAAATATTCTTTTCTTAATAATTTAACTTTATGTGCATTGGTGTGACCATATCAGATACCCTGATACTGAAGTTACAGACAGTTATAAGCTGCCATGTAGGTGCTTGGAATTGAACCTGGGTTGTCTTCTAGAAGAACAGTCAGTGTTCTCAGCCTCTGAGCCATTTCTCCAGCCAGACAAAGGTTTTCTAACAAGACAAACAGAACCTTCTACAGGAAACACTTTGTTACAAATTATATAAACTTTAAACCATGTTGAGGGTATCAAAACCTTGTCAGGGTGGTCAGGCTGGCTGCAAGACAAGAGAGAACCAGGAGAAGAAAAGGGGGTGTCCATGTGGAATACACCAACCTATTAAGCTGTGGATCAGATACAGATCTGAAGTACACTCAGTAAGCTGGTGAGATGTACCAAAAATATCCGTCATGTGCTGTCAGCACTGGGCAATAAAAAGTATGTAATTCTTCTCCAAGCGCACCTAACTGCACATTGAATGAGCAATGCTTCAAAAGTTGCGTGAATTAGACTAGGAAATGTTGCCTCATTCACCACATTCATCTGACCTCTTGCCAACAGACTACTATTTCTTTAAGTATTTTTGACAACTTTTTTGCAGGGAAAACACTTCCACAACCAACATAATGCTTCCAACATGCTTCCTAAGAATTTGTTGAACATGAGTTTATCTATACCACAGGGTTAAACCAACTTATTTCTCATTGCAAAAAGAAAAAAAAGCATTGATTGAAATAATTACTAACTTGATTAATAATGATGTGTTTGAACTGTGTTACAAAAGTTTAAAAGTTGTAGTCCAAAACTACAATCCCTTTTGCACCAATCCATAGAGTTACCAGCAATTTTCTTCCTAGATTTATACCCAAGAAAACAGACATGTATCAATAAGAAACAATCTGACTCTTAATACACCAAAGTGGAAACATGCACCAGTACAATCAGTTATTATTCAGCCAGACATATTTTGTCTTGAAACGTGCTACAAGATGGATGAGGCCTGAAAACCCTAGGCTAAGTGAAAGGGCAGTCACAAACTAGCATCTGCTATGTGGTTCCAAGGGTATGACGTGTGAAAAATAGGAAAATGTGGAGAGACAGAAAGCAGGCTAAAGCCTGGGGTTGGGGCTAGGACTGGGACCTAGCCAGTGGTGCTTTCCTTTCCTAGCATACCTAAAGCAGTGAGTTATATCTCTGCTACCAAATCCAGGGTCAGGTCATGTGTTAATCCCAAAGATGGGAGGAGAAAGACCATCGATCCAAATCATCATGACCAAATTAATTAAAACAAGTGCTTAATTCATTAAAGCAAGCTTTTTGCTTTTTTTTTATTCTTGTACAGAGGCTGACTCTCCCTAAGGTGGGGTTCAAGAAGTCAACTTTGGATGTGGGGAAGACAAGGTTTTTTTATAGCTCAAGGTTCCCAAATGGAGGATTTTGTGGCAAAATAGGTTGGGGAAAGATGGCTGTTAGCTTTTAAAGCAAAGACATGATTGTCATTTCTGATGCAGACAGTACAGAATCACTTGTAGTTAAGGTTACAGGTTGGGTATATCCTAAACCTTGAGAAAGAGAGATTTCATCATAAATAGAAATGAACTTAGTTTGTCTTTACTACAAGATGGCTTTCAAGCATAAGATGGAGGGCAGGCTGGTTCTGCACATGGCAGCACATGCAGGGTTCCCAGAGCTTGGGAAGGGAAGACAGGGAGATTACAAGCTCAAGGTCATCCTTGGCTACATAGAAAGCAGACTGGAACACATGAGTTGCTGCCTCAAAAACAAAGAAAGAAACAGATTAGTGATTTGTGGCAGCTCTGAGGAGGGAGAATGACTGTTAGTGGGTGCAGGTTTTATCTGAAATGGTTGCTCTGAAAATATAAAAACCATCTGAAATAACTCTTTTCAGCAGAAGAATTGTGTCACAGTATGTAAACTTTATCTCGCCAAAGCTACTAAAAGAAAAGAGTTACGGCCTCTTGTTATCCATTCCTCATTAGCAGTTTGGGGTTTTTTAACCTCTTGATCCTATTCACCTGTTACTCATAAGCAGATCATAACCTCTTTGTCTTCCAGGCTTGCTGCTGTCTTCAGTTACAGAATCTTCTTGATTATATCAACGAGGAAAGGCTAAACATCAAAAGCACTAAAACGGACTTAATCAGTATCAATCCTCATACTGCCCATGGCAGTGATGTCGACAGACTGAAGGCAAAGGAAAAAGCCATGCAGAGGTAATGCAGGGCCCTGGTGCTGAGCCAGACAGGACATGCTAACTGAAGAGCATCTCATAGAATGAGCCTCAGCTTCTCAAAAATATTTAATTATGAGTATGTGTTTCTTATAAAGAAATGAGGTAAAGCAAGCTCATTATAATTCCTGGTGGATGCCATGAGATTCAAAAGTTCCAAGAAGAGCCTCAGTAGTGAGTGAAAAGCTTCCCTTGTATCCACAAGACCCAGAATTGAATCCCTAGCACCACATATACAGATACTAAATAATAATAGTAATAATAATGTTATTAAAGACAGGAATCTAGTAAGTTCACTGATTTAAAGTATAAATTGTCAGTCATAAATTATTAAGACAATCTAAAGTTCCTATGCTAGAGAAATTTGCCCATAAGCCCACTTACATGCTCTGATTACATAAACTGGATTCATAAGTAATAACATATTAAAATAACCAAGAATGGTACTTTCCCACTTTCAACAACAATTTATATTTATACTTGATGGTTTTGATTTTGTAGAAAACAAGAACGTCAAATGGCCAGACATTTTGCAATATTATCCACTGAACAAAACACCTCGTTACCGGAAGAAGGTAAGGTTGATGTCTCGAATGACAGCACCAGAAAGCTTAGATATTGAGCCAATGCATAAAACCAGCATCTGTTAAAGTTTATTGAAACTGTCCATTTGTAAGTATCATAAAGCCTGTATCTGATGAAATGGGTCAAGAAATCTGGGGGTTTAGACTCTCTGGCTTTAGAGTTCTTGGTCTTTGCCTCATCATTGTTTGTTGAAATAAACTAGTAACATCCCCAGAGCACTTATCTAGCAGTGGCTGAGCATTATCAAGTTTGTGTCTTAGAAAGCATACACTGCACTCTTTTCTCAAACTCTGGATGGGGAAAACCCTTCAAAAAACATCTGAACACTCTCTTCCTGTATGCACCATGGCTGGTGGGTGTGGAAACAGAACTGGAGCAGTTGAAGGAGAATTAAATTTAGCACCAGAAATTATAGCTTTATATGTTTGATGGACTCCTCACAAGTCTTCTGATTCAGAATAATTTAATTTTCTCAGTCAGCATTAAGTTCCTTCTGTTATTGAAAATATACTTAAGGTAGTCAGTTCAATTTGTATTTTTGTAACTAAATATCTAATATTATAGAGGTTTTCTTGAAAGTCACTGTTTCCTATTGAAACTAAAGGCCACCCAGCATGGTGGCACACAACTTTAATCCTAGCAATTCCAGCCAGGTAGATCTTTGAGAGTCTGAGACCAGCTTGGCCTACATAGTGAGTTCTTTTTTTTTTTTTTTTTTTTAAATATTTATTTTTATTTTATGTGAATTGGTGTTTTGCCTTCATGTGTAACTGCTTAAGGGTGTCAGATCTTGGGATTACAGACAGTTGTTAGCTGCCATGTGGATGCTGGGAATCGAACTCAGGTCCTCCGGAAGAACAGTCAGTGCTCTTAACCGCTGAGCCATCTCTCCAGCCCCTACATAGTGAGTTCTAAGCAGTCTGAGTTATATAGTTCAGACCCTGTCTCAAAATAAATAAATAAATAGATAGCTAGATAGCTAAATAAATACATAAACAAAAAAGAAAGGAAGAGTGAGGATACAGGGAGGGGGGAGGGATAAACTAAAAGCCTAGAAATTCCACATAATGAAAACTCAGAGAAATGTTTATTTTTTACTTAATAGAAATTTTTGATCATTTTTAATCAAAGAACCTATTTCCTAATTTTAATTTAATAAAGGTCTTTATTTTTCTTCCTTTTAAAATAAAAGCATGATACATCAATGCATTTGCAACAGGGTATGAATTTTATTTTATTAAAAATATTTTTTTTAAGGCAAAACACTCATGGATTTTCCTGTGATGTTTCCCCCCAGTAGATTCAAAGCACCTGAAGACAATTTCTTACCAGCTTTCTGTGGATATACCAAAGAAGAAGGCCGTTGAGGACATAGAGGAGATCCAGATTAGCAGCATCTCCATCATCTGCTGTGACTCCAGGAAAACATGTGGGAAGGTAATTACAAGCTTGGTTTTTTATTTTTTCTAAGTCCATTTTGCTTAAAACATATGGAAGTTCTGATAGATGTCCCATCGCTATCTCTCCAAAATAATTGGTACAGACTTGGGAATGCAACTCACTTTATGTCTTCATAATGTTTTTAGCTAAAGCCTTTGGGCCTTAAAATGTGACAGTTGCATAGGAAAGATCACCTGGATCTCTTAGAAAGTCAGAAAAGCAGGAAGAAAATTCACGGAAGTCCTAAGCACGTGCTCAAAACTGTGCTAAAGTGTTCTGTGTTTGCCGTGCACCTCCACACTCCTAGGGTCCAAGATGAAGAACTTTAAAGGGGATATTCTTCCCTTAAATGACCCAATGCAATTTCCACCAGGTGCTAAGAAGGGTGTATTTACACATATCAAGGGAAGTCTTCGTACACCGATAGTAAAGTTTATGTAAAAGTATAAAGAACCAGAATTACCAAGACACTCTGGAAGAAAACCAAAGGGAGTTGTAGACCTCTCCAGAAGGGTGACACTGGGGAGCGGTCAACAGAAGCAGTCTGTAATCAGGTATACATCGTTGATGACAGCAGTGTCATGCAGAGTAGTGAAGAAAGAAAACGTCTAATGTGTAGTTCTGGGTCAGCTTGGACTGGGCAGCCATAGCCTTATTAACATAATGGGAAAGACCATATATAGAAACCAATTTTAAGGAGATTAAATACCAAAATATAACATACAAAACTATAAAGATTTTCTTTTCTTTCTTTTTTTGTTCTGTTTTGATTTTTCAAGGCAGAGTTTCTCTGTTTCACAGTTCTAGCCATCCTGGAACTCTCTTTGTAGACCAGGCGGGCCTCAAACTCACAGCCATCTACCTGCCTCTGCCTCCTAAGTGTGTGTGTGTGATTTGTGACCCCGCCTTATTTCCTTCCCGGATCTCTGTCCCAAGTCCTTCCTAACTTCTTCCTGCCTAGCTATTGGCCATTCAGTTCTTTATCAAGCCAATTAGAAGGCACCTTAACAAAGACACATCTTTACTGTATACAAAAAGATTATTCCAACACAAAATAGGTCAGATTTATATACTAATACTTATTCCTTCATTGTTAGCCACATCCACAGTTGTATAAAACTGTTACAATAAGGATATGAATTTTATCCATGTGATGTGACTGGTTTTATTTTTGTCTCCTTTTGGTTTTTTATGGTAATATATACAAAATAAAAAAAATAAAACTTTCAAATAGGTAAGTGATAAGAAGGGGTTTGTTAAGTTATACTTGAGGAACTTGGGACGACCTGTAAATTGTTGCTGCTGACCACCCCGTGTTGTTGAAGCAGGGCTAAGCCCAGTAAGTAAAGAAACAGTTTGCACCCCAGTGTTCCACGGGTTAGCTCAGTAGCCAGCAGTTAATGCTGTTTGCTGTACATGTAGGTCGTGAGGAATGAACTCTTAGAGAAGTACTACAAGCATGGAAGAAAGTTTCTCACCACCTTTCCAGATGGGACAACACAGATATTGTATCCTTTCTTTCCATACGCTATTGTATTTGGCTTAACTTCCCAAGAAGAAAAAAGGGGCAGGACCTGATGGCATTGGCTTATAGCCTCAGCTACTTGAGGGGGGGGCACATTGAGTGGGGGAGGCTGAGGGGAGGGGGGATGAGGCTGGGGAAGATAGAGGAGGCTGAGGTTGGGGGGAGGCTGAGATGGGGAATGAACCAGGAAGATAGCAAGTCCATGGCCTGCCTGGGCAGCTTGGAGTGAGCCTATCCCAAAATCAAAAAAGAGCTGAGTACGAGGTCTGTGGAAGACCACATGTGCTAGGCCTTAGTGTCAATCCCAATAGAAAGGGGGGAGGGAGGAGGAGGGAGGCGGAGGGAGGGAAGGACAGAAAGACAGGACAGAGAAGAAAGAGATTGAGGAGGATGAAGAATACAGAACACATAGCCCTGGAATTCTACCATTCAGAGAAAAGCTGATGACATTTGAAACGCACTTTCCCTTACACTGGCCTCCAGTCCCTAAGCTTACATACAGAGTTCTTTGAAATTAACTCTAGCATATATCCCACTCTGCAGCTGCTTCTTTTATGTAATGTTAAGAGGATGTAAAATGCAATAGACATTAAAATACAATACTTTTTTTTTTTTTACCACCCAGAGCTGCATTTTGTGAGCCCATTTCAGTAGTGGGGACCTATTGCATGAATTCTTCTTGGTATTATAATAAAAACCTGGAGCTAGATATTGGGAAAAGCTGAAATATCAGAGAGATAGAGAAATAAACCACAGCCTCTTCTTACCCAGCCACTCCTCAGGCCTGTCCCCAGGGGTCCTCTGACTCCAAACCTCTCCATCTTCAGCTGAAAGGGGAAGTGGCTGGCCAAGGGAAGAGGTCCTGCCTCCTCCAGCCTTATCTTTCTTCCTCCCCCCCCCCCCCCCCCCCGCAGCTATCTCACTTCCTGGTTCAACTTTCCTAGTGCTGGGATTAAAAGTGTATGCCATCACCTGGCTCTGTTAAGACTTGAACTCACAGAGATCCAGAGGATCTCTGCCTCCCAAGGCATGAGATTAAAAGAGTGGATCACCACCACTCCCTGACCTTCATGACTTGGCTCTGTGGGTGGGTCTGTCCTCTGATATTCCAGAGCTGTTATTAAATATACAATATATCACCACAGGGACAGCTCTCTGCCTCACATGCTTACAACTTATTTTCTTGAATTAAATACCTAGGAGAAGAAATTCTAAGTAAGAAATTTGGACACTTCTAGCTCTGATATTTTTACTCCCAAACTACAAACTAATTTATATATCTATGAACCAAAAGTCATTAGCACTTCATCATAGGCCACTCAGATACACAAGCTGTGGGGTTTTGGCATAAAAGTCACCTAGTGTCTCTAGAAAAAAGAAAAACAAACAAACAAAAACCCCAAAATTCAAAGAAACCTTTTTCATGAACTGAGTAATGTTTAGTCAAACCCTAACAATAAACCAGAAAAATTACGTTCATGGTCACAAATGACAAAGCTGTAGACCCCTATGAGAAAGAGTGGAGGGTTTATTTTTGTTAAATAACTTGTCTAACTTCTTTTACTAATTATTTTAGGTCATGACTTTAATTCTTGACTCTCTTAGAGGCTGTGGCCGATTTCCAAAATGGTTCAAAATCACCTTGAATGTTTTCGAATCACCTTGGTCTCTGAAGAGCCTTTGCATACAGACCTGATTGACGTGGAGACATGCCTAGTGTGCTTTCTTTTTGATGATGGTTTTAATTTCATTTTTAAACAGTCTCTGCTAATATAAATAAAG
Organism: Sigmodon hispidus; assembly: GCA_004025045.1. Taxonomy (NCBI): domain Eukaryota; kingdom Metazoa; phylum Chordata; class Mammalia; order Rodentia; family Cricetidae; genus Sigmodon; species Sigmodon hispidus. The sequence continues at coordinate 5,456 of PVIH01027357.1, read as the reverse complement.
AAATTGAGTTGATTTTGTTTTGCAGCCTACAGTTACAGGCCACTTGACTCACTTATTGGTTCTGAAATCTTGTTTTGTGGTGTCCCGCAGGCTTTTTACACAAATCCCAGATCTGTTATTTTTACCTCCCCTTCCAAACTAGACATTTTTCTTTCCTAATCTTTCCAAGGTTAGAACGTTCATGTAAGATTGACTAGAAGGGGCCATCAAGATAGTGGGTAAGATACTTCCACCAAGCCTAGTGACCCGAGTTGAAGCCACCAGGACCCACGTGGTGGAGAGAGAGCCCAGTTCCCCAAGCTAACCTCTATAAGCACTCTGTCACACACACACACACACACACACACACACACACACACACACACACACACAAATAAAATTGTAAAAGGACACTACTCATTGGAAGGTGAGAGGGAACGTGGGAACGGATGTCTTTAGGTTCTCTTCTTAACAAGAACACATACCATTAAGTAGGAAGTTAGCCTCTGGTGTTTCTGTGACTATCCTTAATCAGGCCAAGATGTTTGTCTATTTGAGGACTACTAAATTTTCTCATCATGAAGCAGGACAGGCTTTTCAGATGCTTTTTCTATGTCTACTGAGATGACAATGCTCTTTTTGTTTTTAACTCTATTAATGTGGTTTGTTTTATTTGTTGATGTTCAGATGTTGAGCCAGCTTTACATTTTGGGAGATAAATTTAATTTTATCATGATGTGTAATCCTATTCCGTATTTCTAATTCTATTTTGTACCATTTTGTTGGGCATTTTTGCCTTTCATAAACATATTTTGATGCATGTGAAAGCATATAATTCTTTTGTAATAAAATAGAGACCTTTTCAAGAAGCTCCTTGTAAATTAACTTTACTCCACGCATAGTCCAGAAATGCTAGAAATGCTCACGGGACCTTATCTGACCTCAGCTATCCATCCGGAAATCTAGCCATCATCCAAGTGCCCAATAAATCAGATGGCTTCACTTGCATTGTCCAAGAAGATGCATCCACCAGCCCAGCTATCCTGGCAGTGCTGGATTCCTCAGGGAGAGGCTCCTGTTACCATCCTAATGGAAATGTCTGGTAGGCTTCTCAACTCTTTGCTGCTATTTTGGCTTTATTTTTTTCACTGTTATTGCTTAATTATATCTTTCCTCTTCGATAATAAGAATGGCTTTAGAAGTATTTATTTAAGTTAGTGGTCTTTAAATAGTAATGTAACTCAGAGACATACTACTTGGTGTTTCGTACTGCTCAAGATACATTCCTAGCTGGTAAGCTTTCCGCAGCCATGTCAGACAATAATATACAAACCTCTGGAGCCACAAAGCCTGTAAAAGCATTTCTGTGAAAGCCTGGCAACATGAGTTCAATCCCTGGAATCCACAGAAAGGTGAAAGGAGAGAACTGACTACATGGCATGATCCTCTAACCTCCACGTGCATGAGGCGGCTCACAGGCAACTATGAGCACTCCACCATGTGTACCCCATGCATAGACACATAATAATATAGAGATTTAAATCTCTAACTCTCGGGGCTGGAGAGATGGCTCAGCGGTTAAGAGCACCGTCTGCTCTTCCAGAGGACCCGGGTTCGATTCCCAGCACCCACATGGCAGCTAACAACTGTCTGTAGTTCCAGTTCCAGGCAAACACCAAGGCAAATAAATAAATAAATAAAGTTTTTTAAAAAAAAAAAAAAAAAAATCTCTAACTCTCTATAGAAAGCTCTTGATTCCCTTTTAATTTACCAATATATGCACTCTAAAGTTCATATTATTCCATTCAATCTGAAAGAAAAGTTTGGGTTCTAACTTATGCCCTGAACAATATTCTAGTATTATTTCTATTTATCAGAATTATACAGACTAAACAGAAATCATCTTCCTGACATGCTGTGTGTATGTGTGTGTGTGTGTGTGTGTGTGGGTGTGGGTGTGTGTGTGTGTGAGAGAGAGAGAGAGAGAGAGAGAGAGAGAGAGAGAGAGAGAGAGAGTACAGCCTCACTCTGTAGCCCTGGCCAGAATAGAATTCCCTCTACAGAGCAGGCTCGCCTAAAATTTGTGACCCTCTGCTTCCCAAGTGTTAGATTACAGGCGTAAGCCACTATAGTTGGCTTTTCAAATTATCTATAGTCATAATCTCACTTGGGAAACTCTGCCTGCCAGTAACTGGCAAGGTTTGGACCTTGTCAATGCTGACAAAATTGGGACACAGTGAAGTATCTGTGTTTCTAGTCCATGGTAGCAATAAATCTGATAACACCATGTATAATGAGAAATTTCTACTTATCCTTCAGGATTCAATAGTAAGTCTGTATTACATTTGGTGAAGTGTTATAATAATTGTCACTATAATAATTCAATTGGCTGTAGAGACCAGATGATTTCTGAGATCCCTAACCTCATGAGCTGAACTTTTCTGTATTTTGACAGGTCACAGATGGTTTCAAAGCCCCTTTCTCTGCCTCTGTACAAGTCTTTTTGCTCTGTGGACTGAAGGCACATCCTGAATCTTTATTCTTACACAGCTAAATCTATGGTACTAACTCCAAGAATAATTAAAGAACTGGCTCAAAGCAGTTTAGTCAAATCACCCCCTTTCCTCATCCATGAAAGTGTCCTTTTGGCTCCTCATTTCTCTTGCTGTGAGGCTAGTATCCAGTCAGTCAGTGCTGGAGAAACATAATATTAGTTTCCTTCCTCAGAGAAGACCCTTATGGGCATTTCACACAGTTAAACAGCAAATGCATTGTCAAAGCAAGCCAACCTTCTAAGAATACAGACCTCTCCTCATGGTAGGGATGGTTACCTCCACTGAAAAATGTAAGGAAGCACGAGAATAAGGTTGACCAGTAGAATGCCACAAAACCTCAAAGCAAACATGACTATTTGCAATGTGGTAAATGTGGGACCTTGGCCATGCCACATTGTTGGAGAAGCCCACTTGATTTAGTTCACATCCTCTGCTGTAGAACTTTTCTCCATTGCAGCAAACCCAGAAGTACCTCTGAGCCCCTGTTTTCCACACCTAGCCCCCCAAAGTTTCATGCTCAATGGCTGGTGGTGCAGCCTGGTGGGAGAGCTCATGCATAGCATGGCCAAGGCCCAGGGTTCAGTAATGAACACACACTAACCCCCAAAAAAAATTAAAATAAAAGGAAGGGCACTTGACTTTTATCTGTGTCATCTCTCTTGGATAAGGATCTCCCAAATTAACACCTTTTCCCAGATGAAACCTCCAGGGCTCCTTCTTGACCCTCCCAGCCTTTTTTGGACCCACTTCAGTTTATGCTTCAGTTTGAACCCAGTACTTCAAATAATGTAAAGTGAGTAGTATTACTTCTAAAGTTACCTAAAAATTCCCACCACTCATACATATCCCTTGGTTAGGAAGTGGCAGGGTTAACTCAGCCTTGAATTACTGAGGTACTATTAATAGGGCTTATTTTGTTTCTGTCTTTTAAACCGAAGTCTCACTCTGGCAACCATCCGCCACAGCCCCTGAATGCTGTCATTACAAGTGTGAGTCAGCACATACGGCTCTGCTGATGAGCATTCTAATTTCCTTCCAGGGTGTACATCAACATCCTGGGAGGCCAATACTTGGATCAAGCCGGCAACAGAGTTCGAACTTGGAACTGGTCAAGTTCCATGCGGTCCGCAGCCTTTGTTTCATTTAAACCCATCTTTCTGGCTTTGAACCATTTCATTGGAATCCGCATCCTCGAACAAGACAAGGTCTCCATTAATTTTCTAGCAATGGGCCAACAGGCAAGAATCAGTGTTGGAACCAAAGTAATGGTGAGTGCATTAAAACCTTTTAGATTTTAAGAGTAAAACAATTTTTATGACTGATCGAATATATTTATCTGTCCACTCAGAATTTTTGGAATTCACAATGAATGAAGGTTCCCTGTGTAATTGAAGCAATCTAACATCTCCTTCTCTCTTAAAATCCCTTTCCATTCAGACTTCATTCCCGCCAAGTGTTCTCTGTGTAACTGCATCATCTGCCTTGGCAGTTTTGAGAGTCTGTGCTGTGAGGTTTCTGTCTCCTCTCTGCTAGGACAGAAAGCCCCAGGCTGGACCGGGAAACCTGGGTTCCAATCATGTTAAGAGGAAATACAAGCCCCAACTCCTAGGAAACGGTCCCAGTGCTCACCCAGCTGTCACCTATGACATTCTGAGCTGCCTTGTCCCTGCCCCAGACCAGCTGAGCCGGGCTGCCTCTCTTACCTTCAGGGCTGCATTTCCCAGTGACAGCTCCCAAAGGACAGAACAGGCTCGCTCCGCTTCCTTCATCCCAGTGCTTTGCCTTGAAGTGATAAAGCACACACTCCAGCCTGTAATTTCAAATCTCAGCTCTTCCCCTTGGCTGTATGAGTGAACTTTGGCTCTAGCTTTTCAAATCTAAAATAAGGAATGATTCCTGCATGGAGTCTGTGGAAATGTAAATCATGGAATCTGTGGAAATGTAAAATCCCAAGCATGGTGCCCAGCTCTGACTATGCACCGAACAAACAAAGCTGCCACACAGATACAGAGATATTCGCAGAAGTTGGTGTGCTTTCACATACACAGTGACTTGGAACACACCTCTTAAACTCTGAGAAGCTTCATTTAGTTTGAACCACTCCTGAACACTCAGCCTCCTCCCCTTTTTCTTTGCTGACAAGTTCCACAACCCAGAGGACCTCCCAGCCCTGCGGTTCCTGAGTGAAGACGATCTTCTACTGTTGGCCAGCTTAATAAAGATCCGGCGGCTCTTCCATAAACTGGAGGGATGCGTGAGCTTCCCCTCTACCCAGGCCTGGGAAAAATTAAAGCAGCCCTCCTACCTTTCTTCACTGTCTCTGAAACTCCTCGCCCTCTGTCATAGTTCTGGCATACATCAAAGTATAATGACAACAATTACAAAGCTAATAAAGGAAAAAGATTAAAGAAGTCTCGTAGGGCTTTTCTTTGGTCAGGGGTCTTTTAAGGAACACGAGGTTTCAAAGGGTGGAGCAAATGACCAGGAAATACCAAGTAATCCTTTACTGTGTACATTTAGAATACACTGTGAGTCATTGCCGGGGTATATTCTCAGGTGGAAATTTAACTCACTTTCTCAAACCAGAAACAAGCATGGCATAAAGAAACCTGTGATAGTGGGCACGTATTCAGACAGGAAGGGTCTGGCGATCAGTGTTCACCCATCCCTGAAAGGCAAGTCTAGAAGAGGGATAACTCTGAGGAAGCCAGAGTCACCACCCACAGCACCTGTGAGGAGACAGACAGGAAATCTGGAAGAAGCTGCAGCCCGAGTCTGCAGCTTAGGAAAGCAGAAGCCAGCTGTGTGCCACAGCGTGTGTGCCTCCCACCAAAGAGGATTATGGCTCCTCCCCTCCACCTGCTCAGCATCAGGCTGAGGAATCACATATGCACCAATTAGCTAAGCTGCACAGAAATATGT
>PVIH01027356.1:7500-17090 GCA_004025045.1 Sigmodon hispidus | reverse complement strand
TCCATCCCTGTATATCCTTATTCAAGGTCTCTTCCCCCTCCCAACACATCTGGTCATTTTTCTTCTCTGCAACTCCCCATCCCCTCCCTGGGCAGGGAGCAGACAGTCCTATGGTCCCACTGACCCAATAATGCTTAGATCAGTCTCCACTTCTGGCCAAATCCAGTTCTTTCCCCCCTCCCTCAAGAGTGAGTCAGGTATGGGCTTGTTTTTAATTACTGTCCCCCTTTTTCCAATCAGTATTGTTATTTATTTCATATTGTAAACATCACACAGCTTTTGGTGGCTGTATGGGAAGCCATTGTGCCTGGGTTCCTGGGCGGGAGTGGAAGTCAGTTTGACTTCCTATAGTCACACAAACCCCAGTAGGAAGACCAGCACCCCACTTTCTAGTTGGGAGATCTGTCTCTATCCACATTCTCATCTGTGAAACAGAAAAAAAGAGAGACTTTTTCCAGGTTAGCCTAAAGTCAAATGATTTATAGAAGTCTTTCTGTGGTACCTAGCATGGACTCAATGCTGCTTTCTAAAGATTCTCACCACCATTTGAAATCAGAGAGGAAAAAGCCATCTGCCAGATCAGCTGTCCCAGTTTACCCAGGTGTCTCATAAATATTTATTGAGTCCTTTAACATTCTAGGTGACCAGAAACTATGAAAATACAATACTCTGTCTTCAAGTCACAGTATTTCTAGAATCATGAGGAAACAAGGCAACAGAGGAGAAAAGGAGCATACATAAGGTTTCTTATAAGGAAGTATATTGTGTGCATGCCAATTTCCTCAACCCCATGGGCCTGTTTTACTACACTCTACTACTCAACTATACTGATCTTCACCTACTCCACTGGCAAGGACCTGATGGCGACCATTATTGCTTGACAAACTTCCAGTATTTCTATGTTGCAGACCATACTTCTCTAGCACCTTTTAACTTTTATTCTTAAGGATTTTCATTACTAATACAAAGGTATTAAAGGAAAGCCCTTTAGAAAATTTTGTGTGAGTTTGGTAAAGGATGAAAGTGTGTGCAATGATAGCCTCTGTAGACAAAATAATTATTTGGGAAAAAACAGGAGTCCCATTATACCAAATGGGAAAGTTAGAGAGAGCTGATCCTAAGGATGAACTGTCTACAGTGCAGATCCAGAGCCTGAGGCCACTAAGGGCAATAGTCTCATTAGTAAGTATAGAGGAATCAAAATGGCAGATATGAGGAAAGAGTAAGACATCAAGACCTTCCCTTTTGGGAGTGTATGAGAGATACAGGCCCATCTAGTACACAAAAGGACACATCTAGGGAACAGCTCAGTGCTTATCTATCCCCTTGAGGAATGAAAATTGTTCTTAAATTGTAGTAGAATGTCTTTCCCCAGGATAAAGTTCTTTTCCCAACATCAGGCATTTGGATACAGGCCTCTATACCCTGGAGGACTTGAGGTGAGCTCCTGCTTGACAAAGCAGCCATTCTTAAACAAGAAGAACGAGTGCTCTTTTATTAACATAGGACTGGTGCCTATTGTCAAGGTCAAGGCCAGATTCGACAAGCTCTGCCTCCTTTCTCCCATTTAATTCTATGTACAATGTAAGGTGTAGTCTTCCTTCAATTGAACCATTCCAATTCACCCCTCAAATTGTGTCTGTCTCCTCCTCCCCCTCCCCCCACGTCACTCAACTCCACACAACTGAACTCTTTGGGACCTGAACCCACACAGAAGCAGTCCTCTGGCACTCTACTACTCAGCTTCTCCACTATTCAGCTACTCTGCTACTCAGCTCCTCCACTACTCAACTGTTCAGGTACTCAGCTGCCCCTGTATTCTATGGTTCCTACTGTAACGACCAACCCACACTGATCAGAGAATTTAACTGTTTCTTGGAGAATAAGAGAAAGTGCTTTCCTAGTTCCAGAAAAAGAGTTCCAGAACAAAGCAGGGCATCACAATTATAGTCCATTCAACAATGAAGGGTTAGGGTTAGGGCCTCCAAAAAGAGATAGCTTTATTTTCCACCAAGAAATAAGGTGATTATCCCACCAAACTCAGAGCTTCTCAAGAACATTGAATTGTGTCAGGGTCATTGGACATAGAAACATTAGACTTGTGGGGATTTTACCATCTGTTATGGAGGGGCTCAAATGGATTTTGTAATTAAAAAAATTGCTGGTTAGAATACCATCACATTATAATAGGTGCTGACAATGCACAGTATAAAACAGAACATCAAGAAGAAGTCAGTGTTTGGCTTTTAAAGTAAAATTTGGGGGCTACAGCGATGGCTCAGTGGTTAAGAAGTTTAGTTCCCAGCACCCACATGAGGCAATTTATGACCACCGAATCCGAGCTCTCTTCGGGTCTCCTCAGGCCCCTGCATGCACATGGTGCATAGAAAACTCAAGCAGGCACATATACATAAATGTAAATACATCTTTTTAAAGTACTATTTGAACTCAGTGACTATCACTGTATGCACAGTGTGGTACTTTGAATGCAATTGCCCGCATAAGCTTAAAGGAAGTGACCCTCTTAGGAGGGGTGTTGGAATAAGTATTACCTTGTTGGAGGAAGTGTGTCACTGTGGAGGTGGGCTTTGGAGTCTCATATATGCTTAAGCCATGCCCAGTGTCTCATACCATTTTCTGTTACCTGTGGATCAAGATACAGGACTCTTAGCTCCTGCTCCAGCACCATGTCTTCCTGCATGCCACCATGTCACAGCATGATGATAATGAATCTCTGAAAATGTAAGTCACCCCAATTAAATTTTACCTTTATAAGAGTTGTCATGGTCATGGTGTCTCTTTAGAGCAATAGAAACCCTAAGACATGAACATTGTGTAAGCACGACACTGAAGGATTCTGCTATTTTGCACTCTTCAGAACAAGTTCTACTGAAATCATTTGGAATGTAGATTTTCTAGTAACCTTTTACTGATTTTATAACTCTGATGACACTTAATCTAAGTTCATATCCAGGAACAGGGCATTAGAGGATTATTTTGTCCACCCTCATTTGTGAATTCAAACTCTCTTAACATTTAAAAACAAAAATGGAGCAAGCCTGTAATGTGTACAGAGGCTGTGCAATGCAGAAGTGAGGGCAGGGAGAAACAGCAATTCCCACATGAATTATTTCCTCAAAGAATTTTGTGAGCACATTTAGTAAATATTTAGAAATGGAGTTAGGGATGATCAATATCTCACAGTTTTAAACTATTGCCCTTATGAGCATCATCCATATGGTAGGTCAAAAGCACCTAAAGGTTTCTCTACTTCCTTTTTATTTCTCAGTCAGATATTTAGGGCCCAGGGGAGGGGGGAAGTCATAGGTAGGAGAAAGCAAACCCTGAGTTTCCCAGGATGCTTATCTGTACCTGTGTGGAGGGTTTTCAGCTTTCTACAAGGTTGGGTCTGGTCCTGCCATTCAGGTATCAGTTGTTCTGTAATCAGACTCCAAGGCTCCCTTCCACTTTTAACCTCATCTTGCATCAATATTGAGGGCTCCAGCTGACTTCAAAGACCTTTCCATGTGTAGAAAAACGCTGCTGAAGCGGAACAAAATCTCACTGCTTGTTTGAAACTTGTTAGAACATTAATGAGGACATCATGATTATTACTACATAAAAATAGAAACTTGGTGTCAAGTCTCAGTCCACACACACACACAGAGACACACATTTTCCCATTGTTTGTCACACACAAATGCACTCGAGATATTCAAGGACAAATAAATACAGCCTGGTGAGTTATCTCCTACGTTTATTTACAGTGAACAACACCACATGTTAGATAACCACTCTTTAATTAGGGAAATACTTTGAAACTTTTCTCTTTGTTTCACATTCAAAACACATTTGTTTTCCATTATGAAATAGTTTTCTAAAAGCACTGAACCAGAAATCTCACTGTAAGCCCATCGTGCGTTCACCGCCATCCCACACTCTTTGATAACAAGCGTTTCATGGGCAATTTTACCCATTGTTTCCAGATAATATGAAAAAAGACCTTCTTCCTCTCGTTTTCCCCCAAGGGAAGTCAGGGTACTCTGAAGGTGAGGACAGAGTTATAGAAGACCTTTGCCTGTGGGAGAAGTTGAGAACATTGACACCAGCAAGTACGCAGGGAAAGAACACAGAGGAAGGAAATCCTTGGGCTCTGTATCTTATTGCCATGTTGAGAACTGCTGACGTGGCCCATATCTTAGTCAATATTTGGCATGAAGAGGATGGATATGAATTAAGACTTGAATAAAATAGTTTCAAGGAGAGAAATCAATAGGCCACCCTGATCTTGGGCAGTCTTGGGTGAGGGCTTGGTAGTGCTTACAAACCTCAAGTGCCAGTCAGCCTTGGACCATCCCTGGACCATCCCTGGACTATCCCTGGTCCATCTTGGGTTATCCTACCTCTCTCCCTGCTCCTAGACGCAGAGGTTATTTCATTTCTCTGAGTATTGTGTAATCTTCTCATGAAAGAAAAGACTGTGAAAGCAAAAGAGCAATGAAAACAGACAAATTACATTTTAACAAAGCTGCATGGGAAGCAGCCACCAGCTTCTTGCGTGTTTCATTTAACCCTGGTAGGTGTCTCTGGCCAGTAAAGAGCAGATGTGGCTTCAGCTGCTGTTAGTTGAGTATTGCCAAAAGGTTTTCACTTGTGGGGTACAGATACTGTGACAATACAGTTTTGCTAGTTTGAATGACAGTTAAAAGTTATATTAACCTTATACTAACCTTACAGTAGCAATGCCAGGCAGCTCCAGTTACTGTAACAAACAGCCTGAGAGAATCTGCTTTAAAAGAAGTGTGTTTCACCCACACCCCCTCAATCATCTTGGGCTGTGCTCACTTGGGCCTTTTGCTTTTTCTTGAGTCGCTTGTTACCTTGTGGTAGGAGAGCATGGTAGAGTAAGCTAGTCACCCCCATGGTACCTGGAAGGCAAAGAACTACAGGAAGCTACTTCAAGGACACAGCCATAATGGCAGACCTTCCTCACAAGAAGCCCCACCTCTTAAAGATATGGCTGCTTCCTGCTGGCTCCATAGTGGAGGATCGAAGCCATCCATGCCTGTGGAGAACATTTTAGATTCAAGATACAGTCCTGAAAATTTCAAAGAAAGTAGTGTATAAGTTAAGTTATTTACTCCACAAATTCACTAGTGGGCAGATGCCATGTTTAAGGTTCTAAGGACAGTGGATTTAAATATTTTTTGTCTTCAGTCTCCACAAATTTTGGCAAGTTCTTGTACCTTCACAGCCTTAGCTTGCTCTCATATATCAGGAGTTTCTGATAATTTTATTCCACCTAAGATTCTTGGCACTAAGTATACCTTAAGATTATTTTTCTAGAATTTATTTTTCTTCATTTTACTCTCAACCCCCATATCCCCACCGCCCCAGGGTGTGTGGTGTGTGTGTGTGTGTGTATGTGTGTGTGTGTGTGTGTGTGTGTGTGTGTGTGTGTGTGTGTGTTGCCCACATGGATGCTATGCACTACAGGTATGCCTGGTGACTTGGAAGGGCAGAAGAGGGTACTGGGTCCCCTGAGGCTACAGTCACAGGTGCTGAGGGTGGAAACCAAGTTTCCTGCAGCACCAAACCACATATGCGTTTAACCCTTGGCCGTGTCCCTAGACACACCAGCATTTTATTCAAGAGGTTTTCACTATTTGATTTCTAACCTCTTTCCTCTCTGACTGCTCTGACTGACAAGCTTGCTATTGTGGTACTCTCTCTGCTTGGCATGCTCCTTTTGTGGAGGCTGTCTTATTGCATTTATCTGTTTATGGTCAATAAACGTTCACCAAGTACTTTAAGCTTAGCATAACATACTTTAGTTAGAATAGCATTTCCGCTTATTCATAGTTTACTATGAAATTGCCACTTGTGATGGCTATTCTTGCTTGTCAACTTGACCACAACTGCCATTAACTAAAACCCAAATGGCTGGACATACCTAGGGGCCATTAGTTCTGAACTAAATCATTTGAAATGAGAAGAAGACCCATTTCCAATACAGATATTTTGATGTGGGAAGACCCACCTCTATTATGGGCCATGCCTTCTCCTGGCAGCCTACATAAAGGACACAGAAGAATGCTCTCTCTCTCTCTCTCCCTCCCTCCCTCCCTCCCTCCCTCCCTTCCTTCCTCCCTCTCCCAGGCTTGATAGCAAGTACATTCCTTCACTGGTATTAGAGCCTACTTTTTCTGGATTCTGGCAAGCACTGAAGACCAGATGAGTCAACCAGTCTCATGGACTAAAAAACTAGAGGATTCTTGGACCTTCTGTTCACAGGCAACCCCTGTTGGATTAGCTGGACCACGGGTTTATTAGCCTGTAAGCCATTCTAATAAACCCTCTTTCTATATCTACAGATTCATTCTGAAAGTTCTGTCCTGCTTGAGAACCACCACCTAGAGTGCTGTGTATATGATGGGGTTAAAGTGGCAGAATCCTCATGGTTTTTTAAACAGACGAAGACATTTCCTTTGTGAAATTATAGACTAAACATTTTGTTATTGAAAGTATTAAACCCTTTATATTTATAATTTTGTTTTAGAAAATGTTTTTATCACTAATTTTGGAAACATGATTAATTTATGTTTAGTAACATACTATTATACAATATTTGCATGAATATAACTAGATATAAAACAGTTATATATGAACGGTTGTTACACCTTTCTATGCTGTGCTTCCATCAATTTATAATTATATCTTTAAAACCCCCCTTGACCAAAAGCATTGCTTGCTAAAAGTTTTTGCTCTTAAATACATACATCATAAATGCTAATATCCATTTCTTTTAGATAAAGTTTGATATATGATAGGACCTAATCTTTCAAAGACCTTATGCCAATAGTCACAGCTATGGTGTATGAGAAGGTATAATATGACTGAAAAAATAGACTCTGGAATAACAAATGTAACAAATATAGGAGAGAGGGGGAGGGGGAGGGAGAGAGAGAGAGAGAGAGAGAGAGAGAGAGAGAGAGAGAGAGAAGCAGCTCATCAAAATAAAATAGCAAACACAAATGTGTATCACTTTACCTACAGAGTTCCAAAATACACAAGGTAGAAACCTGACTGGATGGGGAGGAGTTGGTAATGAACATACATATATGACTGTGCTGGGATTATGCTAGTAATGTTATAAACATTTGTCCTGCCTATAGGTTTAATAAAAAGCTGATTGGCCAAAGGCAAACAGGAAGCGTGGTCAGGGCTACAAGGCTAATAATACTCTGAGTACAGGAAGAACAAAGACAGATGCCAGACACAGATGCCAAAGTCACCAGAGCTGCCAGGAGATGCAGAGGAAATACTGCTCTGAGAAAAAGTACCGAGCCACACAACTGAGCAATGTGGGTTAGTTCAGATGAAGGAGCTATCAAGTTATATGTCTGGGCCTTAGGTCAATCAGCGTAAAAATAATATAAGCCTGTGTCTGATTATTTGAGGCAAAGCGGGGCCGAGAGTGAGACTAAACCTTTGGTCCAGGCCTGGAACGTCCAGACCAGAATCATTTACCACAGATGTCTTGATAATGCAACACTTTTCCTAATAGTTAAGAGAAAAGTAAAAAAGGTGGGAAGGTCATTAAAGATGTAAAAACAACACCAACCAACTTGACATTAGTGATCAGACAGAATCTTCCAAACCCTGAAGTAGTTGAATATATCTTCTTTTCAAGTAAATAGAGGATATTTGCCAAGGTAGACTATATTTGGGGGCATGAATTTAAAAAGTAAACCAAAAGGAAAATTTGAAAGTACATGAAGCTGAATAGAACACACAATACCAGAAGGCATAGCTACTTCCAAGGTCAAAGGGACATTTGTACCACTAATGCTTACTAAAGAGGACGGTCCCAAGTTAATGACCAAAGCTGCTGCCTTAGGAAGCTAGGGACAGCTCACTCAGAGCAAGAGCAGAAGAAAAGCAAAAAAATAGAGATGTGTGGATCAAAGAAACAAAGGGAATAGAGACAATGTAAACAACACAATTAATTCAAAAGAAAATAATACATGCAGAAAACCAAGATACACTAGAGTAAAAGGAGTGTACATTATCCTTAAAATGGGTCATGTAAAATCTGCCTGGGTGTTCAAATATATCACGGAAGAACAGCACCTACTGCCACTGGAGAAGTGCTGATTGAAGCAAGGCTGAGCCACCCTCTGCAGCTAAAATCACCAGCAAACTGAGTGCTGCTGAAGACGGTGTCAAATCCTCATACACTGATAGGAAGAATGGAGACTGATGCAGTCACCCAGAAAAGGACTTGACAGCCTTTTACAAATAGCATACACCTCACATATGACCAAGCAATCATACTTCTACATACTTATTGAAAAGAAATCTTAATATTCAAATAAAAAACTTACTTTCCTATGCATGTCCATTGAAGTTGTATTTGTAAACAGAAATGTGGAAACAATTCAAAAGTCCTACAGTAGGTGAATAACACGTAATTTCACCATTAGTGAGGAGCAGGAGGCAGCCCTGAGATCACTCTTCTAAGGTCTCCAAAGCACTCCCACTCTCTCCACTCCACTTCCAAAAGACAAACTTGCTTGACAGAAAACAGATCCCATGGTTGCTAGGGAATGAGGTAGGGTATGTGACTTCAAAAGCATAGGTGTGGAACTTTGGGGAGGTGGGAGTGTAGTAAGGATTGTAGTAAGGATTCCACAAATTTATGCATGTCATAATATTTTTTAAACTCATAACAATTCTATATGTTAATTTTAAAACAAGTAAACAACAAATAATAAAATGAAAGATGCTAAAGAAATAGCAAGAATGAAAATAAGAATTAATGCTTCAAACATGCATTGGTCCCTAGAGGATTGTTTGTCTTCAGGAAGATCACAGACCTTCCCCTCCTAGCCAGCCTCAGAATGTAATCTGACAGGTGATTTTAAAGTCTCAGATAGATCTATATGTTAGCCAATGTGAAAAGGTGTCTCACTTGTTCAAACTATGGATGACTGTCATAGATAGAGCATATTGTTTAGGGAAGATTTAAAAATAAAATGGTTCTTGGGACTAAGATGAATCATCTTGTATATTAGCATTTTTATTTCTGTAATCTATGTGTGCTCCCCTATGTGTGGTGCTGATGTTAGGATGTAATCTGTATGTGCTCCCATATGTGTGGTGCTGATGCTGGGATGGAAACTATGAAGAGCTGAGTAGATGAAGTATGCTGTGCCTATAAATTCTTTGGGTGGCTTTTAGGGAGAATAGACCTATACTACAAAGCTGACACCTACACATGCTGCTGGAAGAAGCTTCTGGACCTTCTGCATGCACCTCCTTCAAATGCATCTACATTACCCTGTCCCAATTTTGGACCCTCAGAATGTACTTCTGGGAATGCCATATTGTTTGAAGTATGAGACAAAGGGGTTGTAGGTCACGCAAACCTTTTTTGTTTGGAGTTGAGAGGTTTTCTGTGGAGAGGTGAGAAAGGCAGTAACAACATTCTAAAAGGGAACACACACTGGAGTTACGGGTGCAGCTTCCCTCTGGGAAGGACCTACTGGACCTTCATAACTTTTTCATCATTCTTTCCCTTCCCATTC
>PVIH01027356.1:0-2500 GCA_004025045.1 Sigmodon hispidus | reverse complement strand
TCATTTACAAAAACGCCCATTTATGCTGCTCACTTACTTACTGGAGCATAATTAAACTCCCTGTGGCCAGACCCTTAAAGAAAACAAGTCTTTCCTCACTCACACCCCTGCCTGAGACCATCAATGCAGAAGTGAGACACTATGTTGTTTAGCTATAATCTAGCCTTCAGCTCTTGCATACAATGACATCATTTTTTTTTAAGTCTACTAATGACTGAGTACATCCCTTGCTTCTCTTTCTAGGTCTGATACTAAGGAGGATATTCTTCAAATCCATCCATTTGCCTGCATATTTTAGGATATAGATGTACCACAGTTTGTTAATCCATTCTTCAGTGGAGAGGCATATATATTGTTTCCAGGTTCTTGCTATTACGAATAATGCTGCTATGAACATAGTTAAGCTAATGCTTTGGGGGTGTGAATGTGCATCTTTAAGGGTATATGCCTAAAAGTAGTATTGCTGGATCCTTGGGGAGATTGATTCCCAGTTTTCTGAGAAACCATCATATTGCATTCCAGAGTGGCTAAACAAGTTTACACTCCCACCAACAAAGGAAGATTGTTTCTCTTGCTCTACATCTGCTCCAGCATAGGCTGTCTTCTGTTTTTTTAATCTTAGCCATTCTGACAGGTGTAAGGTGGTATCTCAAAGATGTTTTGATTTGCATTTCTCTGATGGCTAAAAATGTTGAACACTTTTTCAAGTGCCTTTCAGCCATTTGTAATTCTTCTCCTAAAAATTCCCTTTCTAGTTCTGAACTCCATTTTTTTAATTGGGTTATTAAGGGTTTGGGGCTAATGGCAATCTTACCAAAAGCAATCTACAGATTCAATGTAATTCTCATCAAAATCCCAACACAATTTTTTACAGACCTTGAAAGAAAAATACTCAATTTCATTGGGAATAACAAGAAAGCCAGGATTGCCAAAACAATTTTGTTCAACGAAAGAACCTCAGGAGGCATCACCATCCCCAACTTCAAATTATACTATAGAGCTACAGTAATAAAAACAGCCTGGTACTGGCATAAAAATAGACTTGTGGATTGATGGAATAGAATTAAAGACACCAACATTCACCCACACACCTATGAACACCTGATTTTTGACAAAGAGGTAAAAAATATTCAATGGAAGAAAGTATAGTATCTTCAACAAATGGTGTTGGCATAACTGAATGGTAATGTGTAGAAAAATGCAAATAGATCTAAACCTATCACCTTGCACAAAACTCAAATCCAAGTGGATCAAAGACCTCAACATAAACCTAGCTATACTGAACCTGATAGAAAAGAAAGTGGGAAATACCCTCCAACGCATTGGCACAGGTGACCACTTCCTAAATATAACACCAGTGGTACAGACACTAAGAACAACAATCAATAAGTGGGTCCTCCTGAAACTGAGAAGCTTCTGTAAGGCCAAGGACACAGTCAATAAGACAAAAAATGACAGCCTACAGAATGGAAAAAGATTTTTATCAACCTTACAAGGGACAGAGGATTGATCTCTAATATATAGAGAATTCCAGTTTCTTTAGTGAAAAACCCTGGAAGAGTAAACAGCTGCCTTCTGAATCTGCTGTTAAGAAACTAAATTATATGCGAACTGGGAAGAGGTGCATGTGCATGGATGCTCACTAGAACCAAAGAAGAAGGAGAAGAAAAGGAGATTCCAACATAATTCAACCATTTTACCCTAATGAATGCTTCCAACAACCATCTTCAATAAGACAGCAGAGAAATGAGCTCATTATCTGAAGGAAATGAACGGAAGTGAAGACAGGAAAGGGACACCAGCACAAAGATGGATCCGGACAGTGCTCACATGCCAAGCTCCCCTGCTGCGCGCAACATCAGCTGCCACAGTTCCAGTTGGGAAGCTGCATTCCTCCTGCTATTGGTTTGAACCAAACTGAGATAAACAGACACAGAGGAGCTGAGATTGCTTCCTCCATCCAGGGCTTTATTCTCACTGGTCCACAGAGCAGTGGCCAAGAGGATGCCCAAAATGATGTCTGAGGATCCAGAACAAAGGAGCAAACAGATTAAAAACTGAGTATGGGGGCATAGTTCCTGTAGCCCTAGCAAGGCTCTGCAAGCCCAAAGATGTCAGAACCAAAGACAATGGTATTCAGTTAGTCAGAGGGAGGATGTACATGTATGTGAGTGTGCACATGTGTGTATATGCAGGTGGGTGTCTCTGTTCTTATATATCAATGTGTTTGTGCATCTATGTGGAGGCAAAACGATAACTTTGGGTGTCATACATCCCCAGGTACTGTCCACCTTGGTTTTGAGATTGGGTTTCTCACTACAACAGGGCCTTGCTTGTTTATCCACACTGGTGAGTCCAAGGAGCCCTCTTTCTTCTGTCTCCCCTCCTCACCACACGTGTCTCCCCTCCTCACCACACGTGTCTCCCCTCCTCACCACACGTGTCTCCCCTCCTCACCACACGTGTCTCCCCTCCTCACCACACGTGTCTCCCCTCCTCA